>JASDQU010099742.1:170283-182345 GCA_032191745.1 Picea mariana
TGGGTGGTCGACTGTCCTTGTACAACTTCAATCGGCTCCTGTTGATCATCCCTCTGAGTTCTACGCCTAATAAGTCTTTCAACTATACAACTCCTCCATCTGTGAAGGTTTTTACCTCATACAGTCCTAACCAATGTATTATGAGCTTTCCTTAGTGCTGAAAGGATTTGTTTTCATACATCAATACTAGATCTCCTTCCTTGAAAGTTTTCTTCTTGATGTGTCTATCATGCCAATCTTTGTCCCTTGCTTTATGAACTTGTTGGTGGAATCTTGTTAAGATCCGATCTTCCTCTAAGGTCATCAACTGGTTTAGTCTCTCCTGTACTGCGCCTCGTTTTGTCATGTGTGTAATTGTTGCTATGCGCAAACTAGGTACTAGAAATTCTAATGGCACCACTGCTTCCTGGCCATATATGAGTTTAAATGGTGTGTGTCATGTCAACTTTTTGCACTTAGTCTTGTAGGACCACAATACTATTGGTATTTTGAGGTCCCAATCATCCTTGTTGACATTACAGATCTTTGTTGGTGCATTCTCCAAGATTTTGTTAAATGCCTCTACTGTGCCATTCACCTGTGGGTGATATGGTGTACTCTTCTAATGATGGACTTCAAACTCTTCAGTCATAGCACTGATAGTATTGTTGATGAAGTGTGTGCCTTGGTCGCTCATCAAAACTCTTAGGCACCCAAATCTAGTGATTATTTGTTCAAATAGAAAGTGTGATGTTGTTTATGCGCAACAATCCTTCACTAGTGTTGCTTCCACCCATCTTGTCAGGTATTTTGTCGCGGTGATGATGTACCTTGCTCCTGTTCTTTTTGTTGGTGGGTTGATTGGTACCACAAATTCTATTGCCCATTTATTGAATGCTTGTAGTGTTACATGTGGTTGTAGTGGCATCTCGCCTCTTTTGTTTGGTTTACCTACCCTTTGACAGGCATCGCATATCTAGCAATACTCCTTCGAGTCTCTATGAATGGTCGACCACCATAGTCCCGCGCGCAATACCTTTTACGCGATAGCTTTGCCTGCGTAATGTCCTCCTGATATTCCCTCATGAGCTTCTGTTAACACTCTTGGTCTTTCATATTCTAGCACATATCTATGCAAGATTTTGTCTGCGCCCATTTTGTATAAATGTCCCACGATCAGTTGATAGTCTTCAGCTCAGATTACCAGGTTTTTCTTCTGCACAATGTTATATTCCTACGGCGCAGTACCTATGCTCAAGTACTGAATGATATCTGCAAAGTATTCATCATTGATCTAGACTGAAAATAACTGTGTGTCTGGGAAGTTGTCTTCTAAATTCGTAGGTTCTTCTCCATTTGTGACCCTTGACAGGTGGTCAGGTCCTGCATTTAGTTTTCCTGGCTTGACTATGACTTCAAAGTCAAATTCTTGAAAGAGTAGTAACCATCGACAGATTCTCCCCCCCAACACTGGCTTACTGACTAGGTATTTCAGGGCTGAGTGATCTATGAACATATTAAAGTGTTTTCCCAATAAGTAATGTCTGAATTTATGTAGTGCGTAGACCATAGCTAGGCCTTCTCTCTCTGTGGTGTTATAATTCTATTCCGATTCTGATAGTTTCCTACTCGCAAATGCTATAGGGTGATCCAAATCTCCCACTCCTGGCTGTGCCAAGATAGCTCCAAGTTTTATGGATGATGCATCTACATGTACGTGGAATGTCTTCTCCCAGTCTGAAAATACTAGTATTGGCGCGGTGACAATCTTTTCCTTTAGGGTATCCAGACCGTGTTGACACTCATCGTTCCACTGAAACTTTGTATCTTTTCTTAACAATTTTTCCATTGGCGCGGTAATTTGCGTGTATCCTTTGATCAAATTTCTATAGTATCCTGTGTGTCCCAATGTTGCTCTTAGCTTACGAACTTTTTTTGGTGGTGGTAAGTTAACAATTACTGCAATCTTTGCAGGATCTACTAGTAAACCTTGTTTGCATACTATATGGCCCAATAGTATCCCAAACGGTGCTCATAATATGCATTTCTTTCTGTTTAATGATATCTAGCATTGTTTGCATCTTTCTAACATCATCCATAAGAATTCTACATGTTCTTTCAACAAACTATAGACTGTCAAAACATCCAAGTATACCTCTAGAAACTGGTGGATGAATTCCTTAAACGCAACGATGACTACTCTGGAAAATATTACTGGTGCATTTTTTAGTCCAAATGACATGACTGTGTACTGATAGGATCCCCATTATGTCGCAAAGGTGGTCTTGTATCTGTCTTCCAGTGCTATCTTGATCTGGTGGTAGCCTGAGAATCCATTAGTGAATGAGTAACCTTCATGTCCTCCTACGTTCTCTAATACTTCGTCCGTGAAAGGTGTAGGGAACGGGTCATGTAGACATGCATCGTTCAACTTCCTCAAGTCGACACATATTCGTATCCCTCCTTGTTTCTTGTCCTAAACTACCGTCGGGCTTATCCATTCGGATTCTTCCACTGGTTCTATGATTCTGACTTCGAGCATTCTGTCAATCTCAGCTTTGACTTTCTTCTTGTATATCAGGTTCAGTCTATATGGTCGTTGTCTGATTGGTATCGCTTAAGCTCTGAGTGGTATTTTCATTTCTCCTAGCTCTCCTTCTATACCCTTCATCTATGTAAATGTCGTGGGAAACAGGTCGTCGTACTCACACAATAACTCTGTTATGCTTTCTATTGTTTGTTCATCTTAGTAATCTCCGATGCTGGCCATTTTGGGATTCTCAACTATCCCAATATTGAATTTCTTTACCTTCATCGGTGTGACAATAACTTTTGATTATATAGGTGGACCTTTCGCTTCTCTTTCGCCTCCCACTTCCTTGATCTGAATATCGCGTGGATCATCTTCCTTTGGTGCGTCTTCATGCACATGGTAACATGACAGTAGTTCCTTGACTGTCTGTATATTTCGTTGTTGCTCTTCTATTATGAGCTCGATTTCTGGTTCCTTGATGAATATCGCCCCTCTTATCTTTTCCAGAGCTGCGTCTATGTCGGGGTTCTCATGCTTGAATGAGAAAGTCACTGTAAAATTATGTTGTAATACCGTCCAGGTTGTAGTTCCTCTGCGCAGTTCCTAGTCTGTATACCAGTTTTCTGGTATGCCCTCTAGAGTGTGTATAAAGTAATGGGGCCATTCCTCTGGAGATGTCAATTTCCACAGTGTTATGCACTTCTCCAAGTGTTCCGCTGGTGCTCCCTGTCCATCGTAATTTTGCTGCTCGTTGTCTTTCTTTTCTACGCCGAACCTTATGCGCAGTAACCGCTTACATTGGTACCAATGTGTGATTGTCTCTTTGTGTGTGCCCCACCATCTTGCAGGTGTGGCCTTGAGTGCTATATCAAGTGATAAGTGTCTCTAATTCTCTTAAACTTCATCCTCATACTGTGCCAAGAATACTTCCAGATTGTTTATTCCATGGAAACTGGGTGGTTCCCTTATTTCCATGCCTACCCATCTTATTGCGCGGTCTATTCGTGCACATCTTCTCATGGAAAATTCATGTAGCCTTTATTGCCAGTTCTCCAAACCGGTATCCGAGTCTATTGCACATGAAGTAATGCTCCGCCAGTTGAGTATTCCATATGTAGTTGTGTTTACGTAATCTTCATCGCGCGCAGTTGTTCTTTACAACTGGTCGATTTCCTCTAAGTCTAGGCAACTGGGTTCTACAAACCTTCCCCCTTCTAATGGGTCTAATGGCACAATGACATTGTATTCACCTGATTCAAATGTCATTTTTCGCGTCTTTAGATTGATTATGGCCTGGTTGTCAAACGCCCAATCCAATCCAAGCAACGCTAGATATGGTGTTGTGTCGTCCACTATCTCAATTACTTCAAAATCTTCTTTAGTGCACACCCCATCTAGGTCTATTGTCACTCCTTTCAGTCTACCAATTGGTAGGACTCTGTGTTGGTTTGTTGGTTTTAGTTGATCTGGTGAATATCCTAATGTGGGCTCTCCCATACATTGCCATGTCTTTTTTGGTAATACGTTAACTTCAGATCCAAGATCCAGTATGATATCTCCCATGTTGAAATCTCCGATGTTGGCATTTAGTATGAATTCCCTACTTGTTCTTCTCCTTATATGGAGGTGATTGACTGTCTTTTGTTCTAGTTTTCCTTCGGTTTCTATACTACATTTTTCTAATATGTTTTGCAGTATTTTCACAGATGATGGATCATTTAATACTCTGACACATGATTTCAAAAAGCCTTTGATTGTACTTACCTGTCCCATGGGTTGCATTTCGTTGGTATGATCCAATAACGGAGGCATCTTGTATTCTGACGCTTCCTTGCTTTGCTACACCGTTGAAGTCGTCGCAATGTCCTCCTTCTGAAATTCTTGTCGAGCGTGCTTAAATATTTCCTTCTCCTTCTGCACGTCGAACCACTTCCTTGGTTTGACGTTCTTCTTCACCCATTGGTGTTGTAGTGCCTCTTGTCGAACTGCGTCATTCCCTATTTTAGCTCCTCTACGGGTGACGATGTTGATGTTTCGTCTCTCATCCCTTGCTTCCACTGAGATCCATTGAACATTCTAGTTGTTTTGGTTCCTCTTTTCCTGGATCTTTACTAATAGTGTCAGACATTCTTTCGTATAGTGGTCCGATGCGCGACAATACATACATGTTGCTGGTGGAAGTGGACATTCCCTTACATAATTTCCCAGTTGTTGACAATTGTGACATATCACCGGTCCTCGACCTCATCCAAAACCTCCTCTTGCTTATCCTCCACCTCTTTAGCCTACTCGATCTCCTCTCATCGCATTATATTGAGGCACTTGATTATAGTGTGTGGTATTGTACTGAGGTTGTGTTGCGTTGTACCATGGCTACACGATATTATATGGTTGTTGAGTAGTATTATACTACTATTGTGCAATTTTGTATGGGGCTGAAATTGGATTAAACCATGGTGCGACTTGCCCCATCATCATTTATGCCAACACTCTATATGCATCTGATGTTCTCTCTCGCATCAATTCCATAGTTCTACAATCTTTGTCCTTATTCCCTACTGACTTGCAAAAGTTGCAATATGAACTCTATGGGACTATCTGGTATTTCTACATCATTGAGCAGTGATATGGATCATGGCATGGTTTCTTGCAGATTTCACACCATAATCCTCCTGTTGGTAACGGATTTTTCATTCCTGCTGCCATATATTGTGCGAATGTTGGACATTCGTTCTTGTGGTGTCCTTTCGTCCTGCATGTAGTACACCAAACGACCTCTCATTTGTCCTTACTTTTATTCTAGTTGAGTTGTGTTATCGCACAGTTTGTAGCTTAGGTTAAAGGCTAAAGGATAGAGGCCAAACTGGCGTAACAGGAACCTTCCCCACCCAATGTCACCACGATGGGGAGGTTCTTTCTATTTAGGGAGGTTAACCCAGGGGAGACTTCCACGTTAACCTAGGGTTTTGAAGAGGATAAGGTATAAAGTCAAGGTTAAAGTTTCCTCCTCACAGGTTACCACCAAGATCAGAAGGTCCGGCTAATCATCCAATAAAGAAGTGTATGCCCAAAGAGAACACCTGCCCAGAATAAGACAACAATAAAGAATATATGTAGGCTATAATTCAATGGGTTAGTACTTCATATGACTATCTGATATCAATTAATAAGCAATGCAAAACAATAGATATCAATGAGGTCAACGTCTTATCAATTAGCTATGAAAAAGCATCAATTCATCAATAACTATCAAGATTATTAAGCCAACAATGTATCCAACCAACACTTTACTAAATAAATGCTCTAGATCATCATCCAATTGCTTATAGAAGACAAATGTTGCGTCAAGATGAGATAACCAACTGTGACGTCAGCCTTAATTAGGGTTAGTTTGTTAGTTAGGGTTTCAAGAATTAAAGTTTTAAGAGTTTGTTTTGGACACTATGACCTCAACGTTGTATGTCTAAGATTGGTGCCTAAGGGTAGATGGAGTCAAACAAGAAGAGGGCACAAAGTTTTGAAAGGATAAAGACCAAAGACAAGAGGGAGGGGTTCTAGAGTGTTGCAATGGCAGGGCCCTAGAATCAAAACCCTAGGGGAAAGAGGCTCAGTACGGTGTTTCTTAAGCAAGGCCTCATGCTCTTTCCTCCTTCTTTAGATCAATTTGGAAAAATGGCTAGCATAAATAATAATTCTAACTAGAGGATGAGGTGAGAGAAAGTGTTGCAATGACAAGGCTTTCAAACCCTAGAAGATGGCGGCCCTAGGTGTAGATAACCTAGGCCTAGGACGTCACCCCATTTTCAACCTTTAAAATCAAGCTAGCTTAAGGGAAAAAGCAAGAGGAGTGTAGCAAAGGCTAGGCTCAATCTTTCTTCTTCAATGGCTTGAAAGTTTCTCTCTAAGGGGACATGAAACAAGGACCTACTTGTGTGCTTGTTACCTAGGGTTTCAAAATCAACAATTTTATAAGTAAATGCAAGAATTTAAACCTACAACCATTCAATTAAGAAGTTTTGCAAGAAAAACACTTACATATCATGAAGAAAAGCATGTGCAAACCCTAGTTGTAAACCTTCCTTGAAGAGAAATGCTAAAAGATGCCAAAAAACCCTTCCTTCAACAAGTGCGCCTCACTTAGAAGACAAAATTACCCTAGTAGGGCACAAAAATCAGACTCACAAGTGTGAGTTTTTGTGTTATGTTCAAATGAGGGGAAAACATCCTCAATATATAGTGTATCATGACCTTTTAATTAATTTTAGGTCATTAAAAATAGCCGACAAGGCTAATAGTCAAAATCATATTGTTTCTACATTAAACTGTCAAATAAAACCCTAGATGAGCAATAAACAGGACGTCAAGCCCCTCTGAGGGAGACGTTGGCCCTTTTTAGGGCAAAATGCAACACAAGATGACAAACGTTGGCCCTCCTTGGGCCTCCAAACTCTGCCACACATGCCAAACTGCTATGTCAAGATGCCATACACTGGAGGTGACGTCATGGCTCCTAGATGACATCCTGGGGCATCAAAAGGGGCACGTTCCACCTGCAATGGGTCAACCCCCATGGGCTGGGCTCAGCCAAGGCGTCCTGGACGAAAACGTTCTCCTTCTTCTCTTGTGCAAAGGCTTGACCAATCACTGTCCTGTATCTGCCCCTGATGGGGTCCCAACAACCATCTGATGGGCTCTTCAGCCCCATTGAGGTCCGAACTAATCATCTCCCCATCTATACCGATCCAACTGGTACCTGTCCGTCGGGCATGATCATGCACATCAAAAACTTTGCCCTCCATGGGCTCATTAGTCACAGGGATCATAACAATGTCAATCATATTTCATCATTAATTTTATCAAATGCATGCATAAAACCCCTAATATATCATCCAATAGCTCAAAGACATTACAATGACCTACTATACAAAGCTGAAGAAAAAGACAAAATGCCCTATTGGCTCAGCATCCATAAGAGAAGAAAAGTTTCCAGAGGATATCATCCAAGCCATGTAACACGAGGTGATGTGGTCAAAGGATGTCCAGACATACAGGTAGAGTGAAAGACAAGGGTGATATTACCTGTGGGTGCCTTTGTAGAAGGTGAGTTGTACCTGTCATGGATGCAATTTTTTCCAAGCCCTTTATTGCCTTTATTCTTTATTTTCTTTATTTGCTTTTACTTATTTATTTCAAGGACTAGCTAGAGGACACTGCCTTGGCGTGGTGACCAGAGTTGACAGTGTTACCCACAAGCACTTTCACAGAAATGATAAGGTTGGCTCGTGATGAGACCCCCTTTCCCTTGGCCATGCAACCAAGGGTCACTGCCCTGGAGTGGTAACCAGATTATGGCAATGTCATACTACTAGGTACCCATGAACATAATGGGTTGGCTCGTGATGAGACCCCCCATCCTCTTGGCTAGGTTTTGTTTTGTTATTTTTCTTCGGGTACAAGCTTGCTAGGGTACCTTGTCAATCCCCCCAACCATGGTCAAGTGGGTTAGTGTAAGATCCAAGCAGTCGTAAGAAATAAAAGGAATTTGATGCATATATTTAAAGGTTATAATGATCAAATATGACACATACCATGATACCTGGACCAACTACCTCATGGAGCAAGAGTCTTCTCTGATACAAGTCCAAGCCGATGGTAATGGATGTTGTTGTTGCTGACAAGACAAGTCTGATGAAGAAGAAGAACGATGGGCCCTCCAGGGCCATGCTCAGGTCAATCCTGTTCTCGGTACTCCATGTCTAGGACTTGTGGGCCTCGAGACATGATCTCCTAGTTATCCCTAGAAATCGGGGATAACATCTAGCTCCAACTCGGGGACATGTGCTCGTCGTAGAGCGCATGAGAACCTCAGTGTCTCTGGCATAAACCTGCAGACCTGCTCATACTCGAAAATAGCATTAGTAACAAGGTGGGGTGGTATTGCCACACTGCAAATATAGTATATAAATATGACTAAAATAAAACAATCAATAATGCAAGTGAGGAAACAAACTATCATGAAATGCAAATGGTATAATACACGGAAATATGCCTAACTACCTATACTTACCTTTGGCTGGATGTTTGGTGCAGTCAAATAACCAATGAAGCCAATCCAACAACGTTCCTCGATACCTGCCTTTGTGCTTCATCATAAACCAAAACAGTGATAAATCAAGAAAAAAAAAGTCATGGGTTAGAATATATATCATATCATCAGAAATCTCAAAATCTAACTCATGGAGGCAGGTGGGAGGAAAAAAGTGATCCCAATGCATACTCTTAGGAGAGTGCTCAATCCATCTCAGGAATGTATCATGAAAAGTCCACGGTTTAGGAAACTGACTCGAAGAATCTGAAAGCTGGCTACCTTGGTCGTCTTCACAACTTGCAGCCTGAGGAAGGATCAACAAAAACTGAAAGGATGACTGGCCATTCCTAAAGGGGAGGTTGGGA
The DNA here is from genome assembly GCA_032191745.1 of Picea mariana. NCBI lineage: Eukaryota > Viridiplantae > Streptophyta > Pinopsida > Pinales > Pinaceae > Picea > Picea mariana. The sequence goes on from JASDQU010099742.1 coordinate 179,249, forward strand.
AACTGTGATAACTGACTCAAACTTGCAGTACCCAACCAACCCTTGAAGTTTAGGGTTTGCCTAAGAGGAAACTCAACATTAAAAATATACTTCCCAATTACACCTTTAATGGAAAAGCATGGTAAAGTAATAACAGGTGGCTGGAGCGAGAAAACATGAGAATTCTTCTTTAGGCAGACAATGTTCTTATTTGTATCAAAATCTGAGCAGAGTGGTGATTGATAATTATCTTCACAAAATAAATCCAAATGCTCAGAAGAAAAATCATCAAAGTCCTCAAGATATGACCGAAAGCCATTAAGAAAACAAGGTATTGGGTCATCCTTGGGTTTTTGGAGAGTGTGGGTGAGAATCTCATCTCCTTGTTGCCACTGGTGAAGAATAATCTGCTGTGATGATTGCAAAGACAACACTTGGAAATGAGTTTCAATATCGTAGACGGGACCTATATCATAACCAGTTATATCCCACCTACGTCTCCCAACATGTATGAATTCATCAAAATTATCAACAAAGTCATTATCTTCATTACAACATGAAGGGATTAAAACATCTGACACTTCATTCTCCTCCTCCTCATTTCCTTCATCATAAAGTAAAGCATTATCAAAAATCAGGGAAGGAGGGTAACTTACTGCTTCTTCTTGCACATAAACTTCGAGGACTTTGGTGTTTTCAGCATGCATTATGGTTTCATCCTCAGGAATTACCCCTTCTTCTTTAGTTGTGCAACTCGGAAGATCAAATACTTTGGGGAATCCCATTCCTCCTTTGTCTGAATCATGTGACAAGGTGTTATCGAAATCTTGAAATGGAACGCAACTAACCTCATCTTCTTTTTGTTGTGAAGGAGAAAAGGGCTCTTGGATTGCTTCATCAAAGGGAGGGGCACACATTGATACTTCATTATTTTTCTTAGGTTCCATCTCCTTAGCCGTGTCTTCAACCACCCCGTGTTGAATGATGGTCTGTTTCCCTTCTTCTTGGAAATCATCAACGAGGTTTTCATGGGAAAACAAACTTTCCATACTAAGAGTACCCGAGGTGAAGAGGTCCTTTATCCCGGATAAGGAGATGTTCCGTTCAATTCCTTTAGCCATGCCATAAGCTTCATTGAGCGTCCTTGGGGCCCTTTTACTGAGGGGAAAACCTAGGTGTGCCAAGATCGCATGGGTATAGAGATGAACAATATACTCTTCTTCAGGACGATGGCTTGCAGGAATCTGATATAGAGTGCCCTCAAACCTACTCTGGAAGTTAAATAGGGTTTCATTCTCAGTTTGTTTTATATGCTCGAATCATTTTAGCAGTACTGAGATGTCTCCCAAACTTATGCCCCATTCCTTGAGAAAAACTTCTTCCAACTGGTTCATGGAGGTGATGCTAGCATCGGGAATATTATCATACCATTTTTTACCATTCCCGTGAAGAGTGGTGGGAAAAATTTCATCAATACATCTTCGGCATCATCATCGACAGGATGGAGTCCAAAATAAGAATAAAAATTGCTCACGTGAAAGTCAGCTCTTTCCCCATCGCTACCAGTGAATCTAGGGAGCCATCTTTCGGATATCCGGGGCATTTGTCTTGGGTATCCTGGGATTTTTCTCATGTCCAAAGGCTTGTAGTTCTCGGGATCCCATTGTGAAGTCATTGTTGGCTTCGTCATCAGTGGAGTCGCCAGATAATTTGCTTGAAACTATCAAAGAAAGAGGGGAATAACACCCTAGTGGAGTCTCCAGGTAAGCTTGTAAGAATAGGTCTCTGAGGCAAGGCTTACCAAAAAGGTTTGTCGTTTGAGGAGAATTGACTCAGTGTTCCCCGACAACAGTGCCAAAATGTTATCGCACAACTTGTAGCTTAGGTTAAAGGCTAAAGGAGAGAGGCCAAACTGGCGTAACAAGAACCTTCCCCACCCAATGTCACCACGATGGGGAGGTTCTTTCTATTTAGGGAGGTTAACCCAGGGGAGACGTCCCCGGTAACTTGGGGTTTTGAAGAGGCTAAGGTATAAAGTCAAGGTTAAAGTTTCCTCCTCACAGGTTACCACCAAGATCAGAAGGTCCAGCTAATCAACCAATAAAGAAGTGTATGCCCAAAGAGAACACCTGCCCAGAACAAGACAACAATAAAGAATATATGCAGGCTATAATTCAGTGGGTTAGTACTTCATATGACTATCTGATATCAATTAATAAGCAATGCAAAACAATAGATATCAATGAGGTCAACGTCTTATCAATTGGCTATGATAAAGCATCAATTCATCAATAACTATCAAGATGATTAAGCCAACAATGTATCCAACCAACACTTTACTCAATAAATGCTCTAGATCATCATCCAATTGCTTATAGAAGACAAATGTTGCGTCAAGATGAGATAACCAACTGTGACGTCAGCCTTAATTAGGGTTAGTTTGTTAGTTAGGGTTTCAAGAATTAAAGTTTCAAGAATTTGTTTTGAACACTATGACCTCAACGTTGTATGTATAAGATCAGTGCCTAAGGGTAGATGGAGTCAAACAAGAAGAGGGCACAAAGTTTTGAAAGGATAAAGACCAAAGACAAGAGGGAAGCGTTCTAGAGTGCTGCAATGGTAGGTCCCTAGAATCAAAACCCTAGGGGAAAGGGACTCACTCCGGTGATGCTTAAGCAAGGCCTCGTGCTCTTTCCTCCTTCTTTAGATTAATTTGGCAAAATGGCTAGCATAAATAATAATTATAACTAGAGGATGAGGTGAGAGAAAGTGTTGCAATGGCAAGGCTTTCAAACCCTAGAAGATGGCGACCCTAGGTGTAGATAACCTAGGCCTAGGAAGTCACCCCCTTTTAAACCTTTAAAATCAAGCTAGCTTAAGGGAAAAAACAAGAGGAGTGTAGCAAAGGCTAGGCTCAATCTTTCTTCTTCAATGGCTTAAAAGTTTCTCTCTAAGGGGACATGAAACAAGGACCTACTTGTGTGCTTGTTACCTAGGGTTTCAAAATCAACAATTTTATAAGTAAATGCAAGAATTTAAACCTACAACCATTCAATTAAGAAGTTTTGCAAGAAAAACACTTACATATCATGAAGAAAAGCATGTGCAAACCCTAGTT
>JASDQU010099742.1:182406-192712 GCA_032191745.1 Picea mariana
GCCTCACTTAGAAGACAAAATTACCCTAGTAGGGCGCAAAAATCAGACCTCACAAGTGTGAGTTGTTGTGTTATGTTCAAATGAGGGGAAAACATCCTCAATATATAGTGTATCATGACCTTTTAATTAATTTTAGGTCATTAAAAATAGCTGACAAGGCTAATAATCAAAATCATATTGTTTCTACATTAAACTGTCAAATAAAACCCTAGATGAGCAATAAACAGGACGTCAAGCCCCTCTGAGGGAGACGTTGGCCCTTTTTAGGGCAAAATGCAATACAAGATGACAAACGTTGGCCCTCCTTGGGCCTCCAAACTCTGCCACACGTGCCAAATTGCTCTGTCAAGATGTCATACACTATAGGTGACGTCATGGCTCTTAGATGACGTCTTGGGGCATCAAAAGGGGCACGTTCCACTTGTAATGGGTCAACTCCCTTGGGTTGGGCTCAACCAAGGCATCCTGGATGAAAACGTTCTCCTTCTTCTCTTGTGCAAAGGCTCGACCAATCACTGTCCTGTCTCTGCCCCTGATGGGGTCCCAACAACCATATGATGGGCTCTTCAGCCCCATGGAGGTCCAAACTAATCATATCCCTATGTGTATCGGTCCAACTGGTACCTGTCCATTAGGCATGATCCTACACATCAAAAACTTCACCCTCCATGGGCTCATTAGTCACAGGGATCATAGCAATGTCAATCATATTTCATCATTAATTTTATCAAATGCATGCATAAAACCCTTAATATATCATTCAATAGCTCAAAGACATTACAATGACCTACTATACAAAGCTGAAGAAAAAGACAAAATGTCCTATTGGGCCAACATCCATAAGAGAAGGAAAGTTTCCAGAGGATATCATCCAAGCCATGTAACACGAGGTGATGTGGTCAAAGGATGTCTAGACATACAGGTAGAGTGAAAGACAGGGGTGATATTACCTGTGGGTGCCTTTGTAGAAGTGAGTTGTACCTGTCATGGATGCAATTTTTCCCAAGCCCTTTATTGCCTTTATTCTTTATTTTCTTTTTCTTAGTTATTTCAAGGGCTAGCTAGAGGACATTGCCTTAGCGTGGTGACCAGAGCTGACAGTGTTACCCACAAGCACTTTCACAGAAATGATAAGGTTGGCTCGTGATGAGACCCCCTTCCCTTGTCCATTCAACCAAGGGTCACTGCCCTGGCATGGTAACCAGATAATGGCAATGTCATACTGCTAGGTACCCATGAACATAATGGGCTGGCTCGTGATGAGACCCCCCATCCTCTTGGCTAGGTCTTGTTTTGTTATTTTTCTTCGGGTCCGTCTTTTTTCTTGCTGAGAGGATTTTTATTGCGTTCTCGGGGATCCCTGGGCGAGGCATCTCTAGGTTTCACTTTTATGGCTTTTATCTTTTACCAACTGCTTTTACCTTCTGGGCCTTTAGCCCCTTCTTCCCATGAGATAAGTTGTAACCCCACAAACATGTCATCCTAATGTCCGAACTAGGGGAATGGGGTAGATGAGTGGGAGATAAGATGTAAGAGTGATGATATGATGGGAGCGGACGATGGCCCTTCAAAATCCCCCCTGGTGGCAAACCAAAACCTATGGGTACAAGCTTGCTAGTGTATCCTGTCAATCCCCCCAACCATGGTTAAGTGGGTTAGTGTAAGATCCAAGCAGTCGTCAGAAATAAAAGGAATTTGATGCATATATCTGAAGGTTATAATGATCAAATATGACACATACCATGATACCTGGACCAACTACCTCATGGAGCAAGAGTCTTCTCTGATACAAGTCCAAGCTGATGGTGATGGATGCTGCTATTGTTGACAGACAAGTCTGATGAAGAGGAAGAATGATGGGCCCTTCAGGGCCATGCTCAGGTCAATCCTGCTCTCGGTACTCCATGTCTAGGACCTGTGGGCCTCAAGACATGATCTCCTAGTTATCCCTAGAAATCGAGGATAACAAGTTGGAACGTTAAGTTCTTCAGATCCTTCTTTAGTTCTTCGATGACTGGGTCTGTTTGCTGATACTGGTTTTCTTCTAGTTGTAGGGCTTCCTGCAGAGCCTCTGTCCGTGTCTGAAACTTTTGTTGTCGCAGTGGATATTTTAAGTGTGGTAGCAGTGAGTTGACAGACAAGTGCCGATGTTTCATATTAGTGATGAGATATTTCAACTTTCCCTTCAGTCGCTTGAATCTCTGGTCAATCTCCCAAACAAATTCTCCCTGTTTTTGTCTATTTTCGATCATCTCATTCATGTACTGATCTTTTGAACTCAGCTTTTGGAATTCGTTTGTCAACAATTTCTTGATGTCTGCAATTGTTCTGGTTGTCCTTGGTGGATTGTTTGTAGCTAAGCTCATATACCAATCCAGTGCGCGATCCCTTAGTGTAATCGCTAGCTGTGCCAGTTTAGTATCTTCGTCTGTGATCTGTTTTGCTTCCCAAATCTTCTCACAGATGAACAAATGTTTTTTCGGGTCCTCTGACGCTTCTCCTTTAAATTCTGGTAATCTGATGGTGGGATCATGTCCTACCATTATGAATGTTGAACTACTACCTCCGCGCGGTCTAAATACTTGATAGTGCTGCCTGAAATGGCTCCTCCAGGTGTTTCTCCTTGTGTAGACATACTTCCTGTTGTCTGACTTCTTCCAAACTTCAGTTGTCTAAACGATGGTGTTCTCTTTGGTGTATTAGCCGCACATGGGTCTATGGGTTCCACACTGATATTAATATATATAGGATTGCTGCTTTCTATTCCTGTTCTTGGACCTCTTATCTTCCTCTCATATGTTGCGTGCAGGATTTCCTCAATCTGCTCCACTGCCCGGAGATCCTCTACCCCTTCTTTGTCACTTGCCAAGCCTTCCCTCACGTCTATGGTTGTCTTCTTGGTATTCACCTTGTATTGGTAGGGTACTCTAATACACATCTTTGCAGTTGTCGCCAATATCCACTTAATCTGGTCGTCATCCATCATGATCGGGTCCAAGGCTTCCTCCTTCTTTCCCTTATCCTTTCCTCCTTCCAATTCTCCTCTTCTTGTCAGTGCTTCCTCCCTTCCCCCATGCACGCAATGAAATTTAGATGTCTGACTCCATTGTCATTACACCTTTGTTGTATACTAGTATCTTAATAGAAGTATACAGTGATCTAATGTACCTTCTGCGAGGTCCTCGTAGAAACTCTTGCTCCGTTTCATTGTACGACTTCGATGTATCTACTGCAAACTTTGTTATAAAGCCTGCCACAATACTGTCGAGCCAAAAGTCTATTGCGCAGGTGAATTTGTTGTTAACCTGCTGTAACTGCTCAATATGTACTAGGGTCCAACCTAACTGTGGGATCCAGTTCGTTGCATGGTTATCCTTCAACCTTAGTATCCACTTCTGCAATAAGTGTGGAAAATCACAGAAAAAGACTTCGTGTAAATCAGTCAACACGTATTTCTCAAGATATTTGCGAGGTGTTATTCTAGGGTTTATGTTATCTTTCTGTGCAAACTCCAACTCTTTTGTCCTTATCCAGCTTTCAATCTCTGCTTTGGTGGATTCTGTGGTCTCAACATCCCCTTCTACAGGCTCATTGCTCTCTGCCCTAATATTATCTTGATCCACCTTCGACAGACCTTCAACTTATCTCATCTACTCAATCCTCTTCTATTTCTACCAACGACAACATAACCATTTGTTGGTTACTCTCTATCTTATATCCTTTCTGATTTTATTGACCGAGGGTTCATGTATGTTCAGGTTTCCAACAAAGTTTCTAAAACTATCAGCCTTTCTGGTAAACCAGAAGGCGACACAACGCACAGGGTGCATTGCGCCGTCTCACCTGAGATAGTCTTAATGGGTGGTTGCAATACTCATGTGTTTACAGCCCAGGATTGAGTTGAGAGAATTGATAACTGTGTATTTGGAGTGCTACTGTAACTTATTAACACAGTATACCATCATCACGATTTATGCAAGAAATATAATAACTCATTCATTTATCATATCTATATCTATCGAGACAATAAAGAATTACATGCATTCAATCACATAACACAGTTGTTACCATGGTTCATCCCCTCATGGGCTACATCCACAAATATTTGGCTCTCAAATCTTTTATTATAGCTTTACAATTCTCCTCCTTCAGGTCGAGATCTGATATGAGGCAGACTAGATCGCACCAGGCTCCTCAACCTGCAATCTAACCCTCAAGATCTACCCTCCTCTGGCCTCTCTAGCTCAACAGCTTACAAAAGTAGGTCATACAACAAAAACATTACATATAATTCGATGCTCTATAATAATGACTAGTTTCCCCATCCACTCGCTACAACAATTATCATCCCCTTTATGAGACCTAGATAACTATATTTATACGTTTCTGGCTCCTCAGCCATTACAATACATTACCAAAACCCTAACCCTAATGTCGTTAGGTCTTCCATGCATGTGTGCGTGTTTTTCTTCCTTCTAGTGGTCGCTTTCCTTGTGCATGCCTTCTTTCCCAAAATTGTCTCGCTTTCCGCTTTCGTCTGCTTCCAATGGAGACATGAAGCCTCGACGGTCAAATTGTATGTATCAGAACTTTTGAGTGCAAAATGTGTAACACAGAAGAGGGGATGATGTGTGAGTCTAGAAGTCAATTTTATATCGCAGAAGCCGGGGTGTTGTTTGCAGGTCAAGGAACAATGGAAGTGCATTCCGCCTGTCCAAGAACCCACAAGCGAAAAATTCGGTAAGTATGGAATAGGGAAACAAACTGCAGGACTCATTTTCACTAATATATTGATATTTGTAATAGATATCCCATTACCTAGCATGATATTTTTTGCATGTTTCTGGAGAAGTTGTGTAGGGAGAGTTAGTATGGCTGTCTCTTGGAGGCATGGTGAGTTGTTAGCATTAAACCTCAGTTATTGCATACTTGGAAAGAAGTGTGAAGGTGGCGGGCACATGAAACAACGATTARGATTTCGAGATTTCATGAACTCCCCAACCCGATGATCCGTGAAAGAGATTCCAAGAAATGGCCAAGTATGGAAAGCGGACACACGGGCTTCAAAATGGGGTGACAATAGTTCCYCGGGAGACGTGAGCACCAGGTCAAATTGCAGGTCTCAGAACTTTTGAGTGCAAACTGTGTATCATGGAAGGGGGTATGATGTGGGAGTCCAGCAGTAAATTGGTATATCGTGGAAGTCCAGGTGTTGTTTGCAGGTCACAGAACAATGAAAGTGCAATCTAGAACCCGCCTACTCGGGAATCTATGATCGAAAAAGTGGCTAGGTATGGAATGGGAAGCGGTCGGTTAGAGTCACAATATAAAAGCACGAGTGCAAATGTGAACACGTGAGTTTGCCAACCCACGCAACTAGACATTTTCGGAAAAACGACTAAGTAACCAGAAAGAGAAAGTAGAGGGGAAAAAGAAACGATAATTTTGTTAAGTATAGAAGAGGGAAAAGAAGGGCTAATATATTCAAATCTGTAATAGATATCCCTTTTCCTGGCAAGATCTTTTCTATATGTTTCTGGAGAAGTTGTATACTTATTGCATATACTTGGAAAGAAGTCTGAAGGTGGTGGGCATAGGAAACAACTACTAGGAATTGGAAATTTCCTGAACCCTCTAACTCGAAGATTTGCGAAAGAGATTCCAAGAAATGGCCAAGTGTGGAAAGCGGTCAGATGGGCTTCAAAATAGGGTTTCAAGAGTTCCCGAGGAGACGTGTGGCCCCGACGGTCAAATTGTATGTATCAGAACTTTTGAGGGAAAAATGTGTAACACGGAAGAGGGGATGATGTGGGAGTCTGGAAGTGAATTTGTATATCGCAGAAGCAGGAATTTTGTTTGCAGGTCACAGACCAATGTAAGTGTAATCTAGAGATTGCTTGGGTGGGAACCCATGATCGGAAAAGTGGCTAGTTATGGAAAGGGGAAGCGCTCTGTCAAAATCGCGATATAAAAGCATGAATAGAAATGTGAAACCATGAATCCGCCAACCCGCGCAACAAGACATTTTCGTAAAAAACGACTAAGTAACCAGAAAGAGAAACTATAGGGGAAAAAGAAAGGGGAATTTGATTAAGTATAGAAGAGGGAAAAGAAGGGGATAAAAGAGTGGGAAAATAGAAAAGCGGAGGGAAATTTTCGTAAGCGGGAATTGGTCTCAATCAAACCCCATTGTTGCAAAACCATCATTTTCTAGTCCAATATTTTATCCACTTACTTTCTTTCTATTTTGCTTGTACCATTAAAAAGGTTGTGAGCAAATGCTTTGTTGAAGATTTGTTTTTATTGCAACTTGTGGGAGTAATTGTGTTCTTGATACATTCTTCCATGACTTTGACATATTAACTTAAGTATTAAACTTCTTGCAGGATGGGTTGTTAGCATTAAAGATTAATAGTTGTTTGTCTAGAAACAACAATGATGATTTTGAATTTTAATATTGTAGTTGATTTCATAGTCCCATTTGACTACAACCACCATAGATCAGTTTTTTTTTTTTAATTCACGAACAAGAAATTTGGTAATTTCATTAATAAAGTAAAAAGTGCTCAAATAGAGGCCATGGGATGGACAACTAATAAAATGGTTCCTTTTGAAGTAAAGGAATCAAGGAAGCAAAAGGGAAATAATAAATCGTTTGCTCAGCAAGGTTGAGATGAAAACGAAATTTCTAGGGCGAGGCCCCGACTGCCACATCATCAATTAGTATTGCTATGTTCTATTTGCATTACGAATAAAATTGAGTGTTGGTTTGAAACTGTCTGAAATTCATTTTTGTTTCCATAGAAGCCTGATGGGATCGACACAATGCATTGTCATATAATTGTTAAATGCTCCATATTAGATCAAATTACTTGAGCCAATACAATATTCAAGAACTACGAGACTATCGAACCATGCTAATGAGAAGAGGTATTAAATCCAACAAAGAAGCAACAACCAAGATTCCAAGGCAAATTTTTTAATAGTAAATCCATAAAAAAAAATATTGGGCAGTGTATATCTATCCATAGAAATTGGACTGAGTTCTTTGCACCAAAACATTGAACATATTTGTCATAAATACAGGTTCGGGATTTGCAAAAAAAAGAAAAAAAGAAACATGCATACAACTCTGTGTTTTTTCTCTAATGGGACAACATGCAGGAGCCATCGAGATGCTCTTCAACATGCATACAAAACTCATTACCATGCTTTTTTTTAGGAAGTGCTTGCAGTCTTCTCCTCGGAAGGTCAATGTTCGCTGCCGCAATCTCAATATCTTGTGGAAGACCTGAGGCAACAAAGAAACATGAGAGTGGTTTCGTACTGGAATAATTCCTTGGCTTGAAGTAGGTGAACAACACTACTACTCCTGACGCTAGCGACCTGGAGACATTAAAAGACACCACTGAATTGTACAAATAATAGGGAAAAGGCCCCAGTGAGAAGAGTTTCCAATTCACGGCCGCCACTGCGAAGAGCACGACATCCCGTAACATCGCTCCAACGACCCACCCCAACAAAAAAACAACCCAGAATTTTTCAAACGCAGGAGGACATAAGAACCCATCCTTGTGGTAAAATTGATAGTTCTCACAAGCTTCTCGTGAGGAAGAAGACAAAAAACATTGTAGGGTAAGTGTAAGAGCCTGAAACTTAAAGTTATGACACACCAAGAGACCACCTCCTCACAATCGAAGACTTCAAGGACACAACCTTCACGAGCAATTCGAGAGGTCAAAATAATTTGTTCTGGGTGAGAGGGGACCAAGAGACCCCCTCCTTATAGGCAAAGACTTCAGGGACACATGTTGCACGAGAAATTCCAGAGGCCCAAATTAGTCCATTCTGGGCGGAAGGAGATGAGTAGTAAGAATATGACTTGCACCAGTGGGAGTTCTGGTCCTCATCCCCTAAGATGTTAGTTGTATATCCAGAGAACATGAGAGTGGTCCCCCGATTGAATAAATATTTGGCTTGAAATATATCTCTGGGAGCATCAAGAGAACATTTCCTTACAGTGAAAGACTTTTGCCCAGAACGAACTAATTTGGACCTCTAGAATTCCTACTCTCGAGTTGCAAAGCGACTATTGCGTTCAACGTCAGTTTCTTTTCTGAAACCCCTTCCTTTGGTCTGAAACCCGTTATGGTTGATTTCAATTTGGACGCAGGAGTGGGAACAATGTCTGCATTGCCATCATCCATTGTTGTATCATCTTCCATCGGGTCATCTTCTTCCGGATCGAAATCGACCTCATCAACCTCTACGCCAACCATCAACACAGGCGGGTGGGCTGTCTGAGCAGGAGGGGTTGCCTTGGAATTCTTTGGCTTGAAATATATCTCTCGATGCACTAAGGGACCATCTTCTTTTTTGCTCTTGCGTAGAGAGAGATGAGTAGTAAGAATATGCCCTGGAGCACTGGAACTTTTGGTCATCATGCTCGAAGGTGTTTACCGTATCTGGGCAGAATTGTTGTCGAATTGCTGCCATAAGTTAACAAGAATGTTTGTTTTCTCTAGATGATGTTTGAAATGAACATTTGAAAGGGATAATATAACCCTCCACAAATCTTGGTTTAATGTGTATCAATGGGAGATCTCCTCGAGCCTTTCATTGATCAATGACAATCTCCATGGTTCGTGTGTAATGAGTTGTTACCATTAAAGCTTACTAATTGCATATTTAGAAAAAAGTGTGAAGGTGGCAGTGACGACGAAGAGCGATTAAGAATTAGTGATTTCATGAAGGCGCCAACCGGACGACGCGCGAAAGAGATTACATGATGCTTGAAATGAACACTTGGAAAGGATAACACAACCCTCCGCAAATCTTGGTTTAATTCGTATAAATGACAAATCTGCTCCAGCCTTTTAGACATTAATGACAATATTAACGGTTCTTGCACGATGAGCTATTAGCATTAAAGATTAATAATTGCATGTCTAGAAAGAAGTGCGAAGGTGGCGGGGATGGCGAAGAGCGATTAAGCATGGCACATTTCGTCGACCCGCCAACCCGCAAAAGAGATTCCAAGAAATGGCCAAGTATGGAAAGCGGTCAACCGGGCTTCAAAATAAGGTCACGAGTTATACTCAGGAAATGTGAGGGGTCGATGGTTAAATTGTATGTCTCTGAACTTTTGACTACAAAATGTGTAACACAGAACATGGCACAATGACGGATTTCAGCGGTCAATTTGTATATCACGGAATTTCGGGTGTTGTTTGTAGGTCGCAGAACAATGGAAGCACAATGTTGAGCAAGCCTGGACAGAAACCGACGATGGAAATAGTGGCCAAGTATGCAATGGGTAAGCGGTTGGTCGGACTCATGATATAAAAGCATGAGACATACTCAGAACAGGGCATATTGACGGGCTTGAAAACAGGGCCACAAGTTCTACTCAGGAGACGTGAGGGCCCGATGGTCAAAGTGTATGTATCCCAACTTTTGATTTCAAAATGTGTAACATGGAACATGGGACAATGACAGACTTCGACAGTCAATTTGTATATTACAGAACTTTGGGTGTTGTATATAAAAGCACAAGACATTCGGAAAAACGACTAAGTAACCAGAAAGGGAAAGTAAATGAGAGAAATAAAGGGGAATTTGGTTGTCAATTTGTAGATCGAGAAAGTTCGGGTGTTGTTTGCAGGCGACTGAACAATGGAAACGCAATGTTGAGCCTGCCTACCTGGGAACCCGCAATCAAAATTTTTTGTTGAATATGGAACGGGGAAGCGGTCCGTTGGACTCGTGATATAAAAGTATCAGTGGAAATATGAACATGTGAATCCACTAACCCACGCACCTAGACATTTTCCGAAAAACAACTAAGTAACCAGAAAGGGAAAGCAGAGGGAAAAAAGAAATGGGATGGCAATTTTCAGAAGCAAGAATTGGTGTAAGAAAGCCCCATTGATGGTCTTAACAATAACTATGAAGTGCATTAAACATGTGAACATGCTCTTCAATCAAGGAATAGATCAAGCGAGCCATGCTTATAGTTTCCAAGATGTGTTTGCATAAGAGAAGCATCGAAAAGCCACAAGAAAATCAATTTTGGGATGTTTAAGTAAAATTATTGTACTGTCAACTTCACAGTAAGTATAACAACGACAACACCCGGATGGGGTGTTAGTGGCCACCACCTGGCGCGCAGAGAGGGAAAGGGGAAGCCAGCATGGCACGGAGCCATGTGCTCGGCTCGTGCCTGCTGTTGCCGCCATCCCCGAGCATTAAAACTGCATTCACGCTGATGGGAGGGGCATTAACTTACCATCCCTCGACCACCCTT
>JASDQU010099742.1:206469-227146 GCA_032191745.1 Picea mariana
TCAAACTCTATTTCTTCTCCTCTCTCCACCCTCCCTCTATCCCTTCCTCTCTCCTCTTCTCACACTTTCTTTCTTCCTCTCTCTCCACCCCCACTCTATGTCTTCCTCTCTCTCACTCTCACTCTCTCTACCCCCCCTTTATGTATTCCTCCATATCCCTCTCAAACTCTCACACACTATAGCAAGTTTGGTACATGGAAAGGAAATAAATGGATTTGACCTAGACATGTCAAGACCTAGACCTAGACCTAGACATAGCAAGACCTATACATGGAAATGCATGGAAAGACCTGGACCTAGACCTAGAGCATAGATCATGACCTAAACCATAGACCATGACCTATACCTATACGATGACCATGATGTAGTCAATGACATAGACCTAGAGTTAGACCTATACCATGACCATGACCTATACCATGACCTAGACCTATACCATGGCAATGGACATGACCATGAACTAGAACATGACCTAGAGCTTGACCTATACCATGACTTAGACCCCCCTAGCTCCATCTAAGCCTAGGAATAACCTATACTCAACCCTTAACCCCCTCCACATTTGATCCCTAGGTGTACTATGAATATAGCTCTTGTTAAATGCCCCACAACCCTTGCACCCATATCTTGGTGCTCTAACCATTTCTCTATGCTTTAAAACACTTTCAATCCTAATAACTTAAGTTGGGAACTCATCATTGCCCAACAGAAACATGTGCACATTCCTAGAATTCCCACTTACTTTAATGCACATGCATTATAGGAATTTGCACATGTTATATGAATGCACATGCATTGCTGCTAGGTAGTTTTATGTGTCAAGAACACTCCTCAACCTCTTCTATCTAAAAGGGAAGGCATGGCATGGCATGACAAGTCAAGGAAAGGAAAGTCATGGCATGGCATGACATGGAAATAAAATACAAGGAAAGGAACGAAAAATTGAGGTGTGTACCAATGGTGTTGTTAAAAATGAAAAATTGTATGGATGGGACTCAGAGCGTGGGATGAAAATTTTTATTCCTAAAGTCAAAATTAAATTAATTTGAATTTTGACGAGTGTGTGACAAAATGACTTAAAATAAAACAGGGAAGAGCATATATAAGAAAATGGCATAGTAGAGAGGAGATAAGACAATTGGTTCTTTGGTCTAGGAGAAAGAGAGGAGAAAGATAGCCGAGAAGAGAGGAGGATAGAGAACTAGTTCACTAGGTGGTTGAGGTAGGTAGGTATCATAATTTGTTTTATTTCTTGATAAAAGATTTTACCAGAAATACAAGTGAGTTCTATTTTATTATTTCATTCGTAGACGTTGAAGAAATCCAAATGTCTTCTAAAGGTGAGGCAAGGCTTACAAAAAATAAAGGATATTTGCAATAGAGAAATGTATCCTTGCATGTAAGGTGAGTGTTAAGTTTTTCTTCTTCTTCCAATGGATTAATTATACGAGTACTTATATGAACATGACCATAGAGATGAATAACATAGATATGGTTGAGATACTAACCTCTGTTGATGTTTTATTATTCTCAAATATGATATTTATTTCCTTATGATTAATAAAACGAATCAATTTCATACAACAACTATCATTGAATAACTATACACTGAAAATATCAACTATAACAATGCAATGGAAATAAAAAGATCTAAAAATATTAACCATGCATAGTAGACACAAGAACACAACACACGAAAACAAGATTTTATCCTGGGAAACCCAACCTTGGGAGAAAACCCAACAACCTTTCTATAGAAGAATTCATTCCAAGATATTACCAGTACATCACCATCAATCAACAAAATACAATAAAGAGAAGATCATCCCCAAGGCTAGCATCACCAAGACATAGCACCTCAATAACATGACCAAGAGAAACCAAGAATATCCTTCCCAAGTGTGGCACACTCATTAAGATACCAAAAAACCAGAAATGGCAAAATTACCAAAGCTGTAGTTGCAAATTCCTTTTGTGCACTGCAGAAGGAGTTGTCTGACTGTCCAAATGAAATGATCCAGTCATGTATTTATACTTATTTGGTTGTATGTCTAGGGCCAAATTCTTATTCTGGGTCTTCAAATTACTTTAGTATTTTTTATCTTTTGTTGGTGGGGCCGACTTCTCTTCCCGGGTCTTCAGTTTCTTCCTGGGGCTTCTATAATGGTGTAGATGGGCCTTCTTGTACTTTCTTATGGAGAATGACTTTCTCGAAGTTGAAAATATTCAAAACTTCCTCTCAATAAGGGAGGCATTCTCCATACTTGGATTTTTCTTTCATAGAAAGGTTGTCTTCATGAGCCACGATAATGTGCCATCTTCTCACATGCATTTAGTCTCATAATATGCATGTGATAACATCACGAGTCCATCTACTCCTCAATAGGAGAAAGACTATATACCTAGGTCATTCACCACCAAGAAGGCCCCATGGATGAATGAATCATTTACACTTGGTCATATCAGTACTAACATAGCCCCATGCATGACCATTCTGGGATAATGTTTGTTCGATGCTATGGGAGATTCAATACTAGTAGAGCCCCATAAGTGAATGAATCATTCTCCTTTGGTCATATCAGCACTAGCATAGCCCCGTGCATGACCAATCTGGGAGAATGTCTGCCTAATGCTATTGCTTGGAGAACATTAACATGCATGTGTCATTCACCACTAGCAGATCCCCATGAGTGAATGAATCATTCTCCCTTTGGTTATATCAACACTAGCATAGCCCCATGCATGACCAATCTAGGATAATGTTTTCCCGATGTTGAAACATCAACACTCATCACTAGCCAAATCAACATGGCTAATATTGTGTATAATCCTCCTCAGCCAATTCAACATGGCCACTCTAGTAGGATATCTTGCAATCTGCTCATCTATGGATAAGTATTGGAGCTTCACTTCTCCCTTCTATACAATGTCTTGGATGAATTCCTGCAAGAAGCTTATAAAGTTGTACCACTTCACGACTTGCGACGATGACTATGAAATAATCCATCTTTATTGTACTAAGTGATACATAAGCATGCTTCTAGCTTATCCCTAAAATCGTAATTGATTCCAAGATGAAGCAACACCATGAGATGATCAGCCTATCTAATTCACTCCCTTCTCAATCATAATATGCATATATTTGCAGCATCACTTCATCACGTGAGACAAACCATATCCAACTGTACCACGCTTTGCTGCCATCCATTGGACCTGCCTTGAATTCAACCAAATATTGATTGAAGGTGCTCACTACAAAGAAAATATCTACCTTGGCATTAACCAAGTGCATCAAGGACCCAATATACTGCCTATACATTGTGGGATCCGAAATATGAATTTTAAGCAGAATCACTCCACTTCTTCGGATTTGTCATCATAGGTGTATTTATGGAATTGCATTCCATCATATCAAATCTCATCAGTATCCATGAAATGAGGAAGATCTCATCTGATCTTGTCAAACCTCTAATCCCAAGAGTACTTCTGGCTAGGATCCTCCATCTCGAACTATGAGGCCAACTCCCTCTATCACTAAAGTAAGTCTTATTTTTTAGTCTACCTCAGTTGTTACTCCCTTTGTGACTAATACAAAATCCATACCTAGACCTCCTGATTAGCTGCCTCCTCTATCACTGTAGAAAGATCTACTGAAACAAGTGTATCCTACCAAGATATATCACGTCTCCTTGAAGCCTCCTTAAATCATGACAACTATATGTCAGTCCTGGAAGATGTCTCTCTCTCACTTGGATCTGAGGGGAAATCCCTTTGAATGATTGGATCTCCCTCTGAGCCAACTGACTCTCTCTGAGATCATTCTCACTCTGAGTCTACATCATTCTTGGTTAAAACCAAGCTCATCAAGTATCCATCGATTCTGGACTACCATGCTCCCTCTGAAACATGACTCCCTCTGAGTCTGTACAATATCTAGAGCCATTTGATCCCTCTTCATCTACTGATCTCCTATGAAATTTTATCTCCAATGAACTGTCCTAGGAGGTTTCTCCTCTATATTGGATCCTGAGGGATAACTCCGTATTAACTCTGGCTCCCTCTGAGTTGGTACTTGGTGGGGCCACCTACCTCACCACTGGTGGATCCACATGCTCCTCCTCATAACTGGAAGGTTTCGAATCAATGATGTGACTCCATGTAACTCGAGAATATTTGAGGTATTTTGATCTCCCTAAAATTATCACAAGGAGTTGCATGCCATACTACATCCTGCAAGGTATCATGAAACCATGTTGGCCTCTTCCTAGTCATTGCAACATATCTAGGTAGATCCATTGACCTGGTTGTTTCTATTGACTCTCCCTGATGATTTGAAGAGTGAACAACTAGACTAGAGGGATATATATGGTCATATTCAGATCCTTCTTCTCTTCACAATCAATCTCCATGTGAAACACACTATATCCCACAAAAGTATCCTTCTTTCCAAAAGGTTCTAATTTCGTCCTCTTCTCCTTTGGTACATGGATGAATTCGGTCATGTACATAACTCTATGTCTGGTTAGTATGCTCCATGTCTCAAACTAGATACCATCTAATATGTTTCCTCCTACAACCATCACTATAGCTCCCTCTAAGATCTACCACCTATGACCTGCCCAAAACAAGAAAAATAATAAGGGAAAATAACAGACAAGAACAATATTCTTATGAATAGGAAATATAAACAAGAACAACAAAAAAATAGGAACATGAACAATTGTCACTATAGCTCTTTATTAGATCTATCACATGTGACCTTCCTGGAACAAGAACAAGAATAAGAAACAAAGAACAAGAACAACACTTATCTAGTTTTTCTACCAGTCATTCCTTCATGGTAACCTTCCCGGAATAAAACAAGAACATCTCCATGGTAACCTCCATTGAATTTACAAGGTAACCTTCCTGGGACAAAGAAAACAACTAAGAATATATCCTAGAGGAGATCAATTCTATCTTGCAAACAAGTGCATCATTAATACTAAACAGTGAGAATTTACATAATGATTATTGTACTAACAATATTCAAGTGTCACTAAACATTTGATAGAAAAAAGTACTCAACAATAATAGAACTCTAAAGATTGTTGTCCTAGTTACAATATTTATTTAAGATGCATCAATACAAAAACATCAAACTTGATATGGAAACTTGGAGTGAGGGTGTGACATTCCTCTAGATGCACTAGATCCAATGATTCCTTTGGGTCATTGCTTGGACAAGGTCCCTTGTACATCCCCTGCAAACACGCTCATACTCTGCTAAATGGTATAGCTTGGAAACATATATATGTATATACCTATGAAATTTGTAACACCGTCCAGATTGTCTTCTAATATGAAACTGGACACCATTGATACATGGGCAAATCATAAAATCAAGATAGCAAAAAGTTCAATGTCCAGGAAAATATCAGTAAACCCTAAAATTTCAACTTTGGCGGAAAGTCAAACTGAGAAGTGCAATAGGTGCACTAGGGAAAGGCATGTTTCAATTTTTTTTTCTCAACTCATCCCAATAAATGCTCAGCCAACCTCATAAAGAAAGTTGTTGCAACTGTAGTAGTGGGTTTTAGGTGAAATTTCAACTTTCACCAAGATGCAATCTGATACCACTAGGGGGTGTGTTGGGCTAGGGTGAGTTGATCTGTGGAAAATTTTAAACTTAGTGTCCTCCAATAAGTTTCTCAACGAGATTGAAAAGTTCATGTCTGTGCAATAGAAAATTGCAGTGACAAACATAAACTATGCAATCGCAATATTTCAACTAGCTCTAATACCATGTTGATGTTTTATGATTCTCAGATCTAATAGTTATTGCCTTATGATTAATAACAAGAATAAATTTCATACAACAATTATCATAGAATAAATAGACATTGAAAACCTCAACTATAACAATGCAGTGGAAATAACAAGATCTAGAAATATTAACCATGCATAGTAGACACAAGAACACAGAGTTTATCCTGGGAAACTGAACTTGGGAGAAAACCCAACAACCTTTCTATAGAAGAATTTAGTCCAATATATTACCAGTACATCACCATCAATAACCAAAATACCATACAGAGAAGATCCTCCCTAATGAAATCATCACCAAGACCTAGCGCCTCAATAATATGACCAAGAGAAATCAAGAATATCCTTCCCAAGTGTGGCGCACTCATCAAGATACCAAAAACTCAGAAATATAAAAATTACCAAAACTGCAATTGTAACTGCCTTGTGCACACTATAGAAGGAGCTATATAACTGTCCAAATGAAATGATCTAGTCCTATATTTATAATAATCTGGACACCTTTACGGAGCTAACATGTTATTTTGGGTCTTCAAATTAATTTATTATTTTCTGTGTTTTACTAGTAGGGTCGACTTCTCTTCTTGGGTCTTCAATTTATTCTTGGGGATTCTGTAATGGTGTAGATGGGTCTTCTTGTAATTTCTTGTGGAGAATGACTTGCTTGAAGTTGTAAATCCTCAACAACCTCATCCATGAATCTTTGTTATCCACTAGCCTAAACATGCCCATAACAAGTTTTCCCGCAAATCGAGCATCTGTGAGGTTCACATGGAAGACTACTATGTCCATGTGCCCTCTCCTCACTGAAATTTGTTGTACGGTGTGAAGCTCTAACCCCTCTATCAATGCCACCGACAAGCACCTCTTGGTGAGATAGTGAAATAAAGCTGCCATGTTGCATTAGGATCTGAGTCAATGATGATGTAACGACTTGTACCTGTTGCAAGCTCTTTGCAACATGAGGATGCTAGGAAAGAGGGTCAGGCCTTTGCCTGGGGGGATGAGGATGTAACATGGGATTGCGCCTAGCATTTTCTCGTTCTTATGTGGATCCTCGACCCACCCTCTGGAAGTCACTGATGTTGAAGTAGTTGACATGCTAACCCAAAATAAATTCAACCCATAATTTTCGCAAAAAATATAAAGGCACCTCCTTGTTATTGCAGGGAGGTTTATCAAATACCATGTACCACCTATCCATCTAGTTTTCACTAATTTTTGGGTGGACACACCATTCAATGAAAATGTGTTTATTGGTCATGGGTGGGTGTTTTCCACATCGAGGATCAATAAAAATAGACATCAATTGTTTTTTTGATATACCCAAGTCTCCAACTTTCTTTCTATCCAATCCAGTGTTGTAATACTAAAGCATTCTTGCCCTATACTCAAAAATATAAATCAATTTCCCTTGGGCACTTGCAATGGACTTCACAATGACACCCAATGAAGTGGCCAATGACTCTCTACTTGGTTCTCTCATGCCCCTTAATTGATTTACAAGTGTTCTTAATGTATCCAACCACTCATCAATTTTGGTGTTTATGTTGGGTAGTTATGGTGGGTTGGGGTTATCCTTTCAGTTTCCATGGTCTGTTGATTGACAATTTACATTGTCTCCGGGTTCCATTTTATAATATATGTTGCAATTTAATAAGGCATGGTATGTAAATTAGGTCGGTTTTTTTAATTAACATACAAAATTACAAAAAACATCAATACATATTTTAAGAAATTAAAAAAAAAAAAACATGAAATAATCTCATTTCTTGTAAATTCTTTATAGTTGTTTTTAAAGGGGAAATGTTAGGCAATGTAAGAGGTGACTCTTTAAATTTTCTAGATGATATTTTCCTATAAGATTACAAATTTCTATAATTTAGATTCTTTTAGAATATATTAAATTAATTGAATAAAAGTAAAAAATACTAAATTAGGAGGAAAAGAAGAGAAATCAAGCATATATGGTTTGAATGTGACACAATGGCAAGAAATTGATAGAGCTCCCCCTCTCTATTTTCTCAATGAGGGTAAAAATGTGAGCGTGATGTGTGCAAATGGGCACAAATCGTGCCCACAACCTGTTAAAATAATATATCAGAGGAACGCGTTCGCATTCTTCTTAGGAATGTGCATGTGTTCTTAAGAATGCACATGTGTTCCTACCAACGAACCTACGTGGCAAGCTGAGTGGAGGTTCGGGTTTTTCCAAACCTATAGCATCAAGAATATGTGCATGTTCTTGAGAATGCACACGCATTTTTGCTAACCCCCTTGCCACTTTTTCGTCCACCAACTTTATGCACACACCCATAACTATTTTTTCATTAAATATGATTAACATTTATTATTTATTGGTTATTTTGATGAAAACAACTATGGTTGTGTTTTTTTTTTATTGCAGTAAGTGTTTTCATTTGTATTTTGGTGGGAGCTACTTGATTCTCAACACTCATTCCAAACTTAATAGAGAAAACAAAGTTACTTAATTGAATTAGTAATATGTTCAAATTGTCCACCACTCACTTATGGCCTGCAAATTCACTACTACAATCTTTTACTTAAAACACCCAAACATGTGACCAATTTTTGGATGAATAATTTGTATGTATAATTGTTGTATGCGGGGATATGTGCAGAGGTGTGGACAAATCATCAAAGCAAAAGTCTCTGCACATAAGAAACAATGCATTTACATATTAAATAATTATAATTAAATAATTATTTAATGTTAAATCATTAATAAATAATATTGAATAATTAAAGTTGTAGTAATTGGAGACATTTCAAGTTGTGGACAGACTATTTGTTTTCATATATATATAATAACTACTTAATAAATAATATTAAAAAATTAATAATTATTTAATTATTTAATAAATTGCACATTGCATATTGTGCATTGCACATTAATAAATAATACCATACCTATGCAAGGATATACCTGTGTGGAGGTGCGGAAAAATTATCAAAATAAACAATGCATTGCACATTGCAATATTAAATAATTAATTATCGTCAAACCAAAAGATCTCTACACATATGATGTACAAGTGCAAAACCATGTTGTGCGGTGATTTAACTGTGCAAAAGTCTCTGTAGATAAGCAAGACCACATTTCACATTGCAATATTAATTAATTAATTAATAATTAATTAAAAAATAATGTTTAATAATTAACAATTAATTAAAAAATATTAATTAATTAATAATTAATTAATTAATAATT
Organism: Picea mariana; assembly: GCA_032191745.1. NCBI lineage: Eukaryota > Viridiplantae > Streptophyta > Pinopsida > Pinales > Pinaceae > Picea > Picea mariana. The sequence continues at coordinate 215,507 of JASDQU010099742.1, forward strand.
AATTAATTAAAAATAATGTTAAATAATTAATAATTAATTAATTGTTTAATACATATAACATTGCATATTGTGCATCACGCATTAATAAATAATACCATACCCATGAGGGGATATACATGTGTCATATGTGTGGAGAAATTGTTTCACTCCACATTGAACAATTTGTTTTTTGCTTATTTTTACAAAGTTTTATGCTAATAGTTTTTACTTATTTTTACTTTATTCTTATCATTGTGCTCTTTGCATAGACAATAATGTTATTTTTCTTTATTATATGAATTATCTTTTGACAAAGACTATTCATTGTTTCATATATTTCCCACTAGGTAGCATATATTTACTTTATTCTTATCAATCTCATATTTTCATAGAAAATAATGTTATTTTTCTTTATTATATCAATTATCTATTGACAAAGACTATTCATTATCTATGCATATAGTTATAATAAGTTTCATAGTATAGTTTTAAGTTTTGACGATAAATACGTTTAGGTATATAAGTCTAGGAGGACTGCGATGAGAGAAGTTTAGGAGCCGAGGGACTTTGGGCAGGGTTTTTTTTCAAATTTGTTATTAGATTTCCACTAGTTTAGTGCTTACAGTGGTTTCCCTTATTTTCTATGTGGTTATTGACTATGTATCTCGGCGTTACATTTCCTTTAGAACTACTTTGTCTTCTTGATTCCTGGTTCCTTGCAGAAGCTTCTTCTAGTTTGTTTTTTTTAACGCCTTTAGCTCTTCACTGTTCTCCTTTCCCTGTTCCCGAGTCTCATGGGCTTATTCTTGTCTTTTACTGGTGCTAGCTTGGAAGAGGGACATGTTTAGCTTGAGTTTCGAACCTTATTTTTTTTTCTATTCAAAGTGAGTGCTTGCCAACTCCTGGTGTGTCAGATTGTCTGGTAGTTGGTGGGCCAAAATGAACAGTCTCTCCAATAACACTCTGGAAGGAAAGATCAATTCACTTATGAGCCCAGATGATGAGGAAACTTGGAGACAAGTGGGCCTCTTTGACAAGGTGGACAAGTTGAAAATTGCTCCTGGATGTTCTTCACCTACTATTAACTGGTCTTTCCCTTCTTCCAGTTCACTCGTTTTTCCTCCTCTGTCTCCTTTGTACAGTCCTCCTTCTTTTGACACTGTTATCTTGCCCTCAGGAGCCCCTTGGGTAGGTAAAATCTCGACCTTGAATAACCCATATCTATTGGTTCCTTCTTCCTCTCCGAGGGGACATAGGAAGCCTGGTGTTCAAGTTCAATTTGCCCCCTGCTCTCGGAAGATATGGAAAGAAAACAGGAAGGCAAAATGACTAGTGATAGGTAACGATGTGGGTTTAGAAGACACCTGCATAATGGCGCTCTACGTGCTAGTTGGTTAGATATCTTACAAATCACTGAGTAAAGTTTCTCTGAAGGATTGGATTAAATCCCAGTGGTTACCCCTCCTAGGTTACCTTCCTGAGGTTATCTATTTTACAAAAGGTTGGATTGGTTTTATATGCTCTTCTCCAGAGGATGCAACTCTCTTACTGAGCTCTCTGTGGGTATTTGGGGGAAGCAGTCTTATGCTTAAACATTGGAGGATTGCTTTCAACCCTGATACTGATTACTTCCAATTTAGGCACCTCTGGGTACTCTTACCGGGTCTCCCGTTGTATCTTTGGAATGAAGGGGCCTTACGGGCTATTGGCGACTCGTTGGGGAGATTCATTGCACTAGATTCAAAGTTCCTTTCTGATCCTTAGCGGAAAATGGGTAAAGTTCTTGTGGAGATGGACATTTACTGTGGGCTGCCGGAAATCTTAGAGATAGAGTGGAGAGGACAAAGGATTTCACAAATGCTGGATTATCCTGCAGTGCCCTTCCAATGCAACCTTTGCTGCCAAACGGGTCACCTTCATCAGGACTGTCCGGGGATTTTTATTGAGATCTCTTCTGAAGACTCTGATCTTCAGAGAATCCCTCCTGATTATACTGATATTGATCCTTCATTGAGTTTTTTACATGATACTTCTGACGTGTTAGCCTCTCCTTTGATTGAGCCTGGTTCTAGTCTAACTGGTAAGATACAACTTCTATGCCCTTCTTTTTTCAAATCCTTGTCTACTGAGGAGAAGGAGGTTCTAAATAAGTCAACTTGGTTACTAGCATCTACCTAGTCGAACAGGACTACGAAGACTGGGTCGATTGACTTTATCCCTGACCCTCCTCATGCGGATCCTTCCCTTTCTTCCCCTTTATTGTCTCCTCCCACTTTAACTCCGCACCATTCTCATACTACTTCACTTCAGTCTCTAGATCCCCTGACGCCTTCTACTATATCCCTCCAGTCACCTTACCTTCTCCCTCCCTTCGAAAACCTCTCCGAGCCTGTGAACCTTTCCTTGGACGAGTCACTCTCAGGCTCTCCGTTCTTTCCTGGCTTTAGGGAGCCTGAGGAGGATGACTCAACTCTCTCAGCAGCCCTTAAATCCTTAGCACCTAACCTTATTGACTCTAGTGACCCTATTCCATTGCCTATCTTCCTTGGTAAAGAAGCTGCTGTCAACAGTGGAGATATTGGCTCTTCCTCCTCACAAGATACTAGTAAGGGTCTTAAATATTTTGCTTGGTCTCGTGGAATTGCTTCAGAACTCTCACCGATCAAGACTAGAAGCTCTCGAAAGAAGCAAGTGGCTTCTAGTAGTCAAGCATATGTTAATGTTCCTTCTTCCCCGAATACCGAGGCCTTAGAGAAATGAAGGCCCTGGCGAGGGAAAAATGATGTTATTTCTCTCCTTGAACATTCAGGGGATGGGAGGCACCCTCAAGGCTACCTCAATTCGCAGACTGCTTGACCGCACCAAGCCAGACATTTCTTTTTTATAGGAGACTCTCTCAGACAAAAAAAGAGCTCGTGATTTTATGCATCTCCTACGTCCTTCCTGGGTTATGACTGTGGTTAACTCTATAGGTTCTTCTGGCGGGTTACTAGTCGCGTGGGACCCTAACTCCTTCGAACTAGTCCCTTTCTTGATAGTCGGAGGTATTTTTTTAACTGGTTGTTGTATTTCTTCAAAAAAGAAACTGGTGTTTCTTAATATTTATGGGCCATGTTTAGACCGAAAGAACTTTTGGAGTACGTTAGCAAAAAGTGGTATTCTCTCAACTGCTAATCTCATCATTGCTGGTGATTTCAATTTCATTTTATCCTCAGATGAAAACTAGGGGGGTTCCTTTACTGTTGGTACAAATGAAGAATTTTACAGAGATTTAATCTCCTCTCAAAAGCTGGTAGACATCAAGCCGACTAAGTTGGTCCCAACTTGGCGTAATAGAAAATCTGGTTATGATGCATTTTCTAGGAGGCTTGATAGAGTTTTAATTTCTGAAATTTTATTAGCTAATGCTGGTCTTTCAAGATCATGGGTGGAATACCCATTTATCTCTGACCATGCTCCTATTCTTATCCAGCAGGAGGACATGCCATTTTATAAGATGTTTCCATTCAAGTTCAATTCGATTTGGCTACAGGAGGCCAAATTTTTAAAGCTAGTCTATTTATTACGGAAGGATCCTCATTTTATGAAGGAGGGTAACATCCAGTTATGACTAATCTGGAAACTTAAAGAGCTCAAATGTCAAACAAAAATCTGGCAAGATGAAGTCAAGGCGCATAACAGTCTTTATTTGGAGAATTTGGAATTTGATATTAAGAAACTTATTATAAATTCAGTTGAGAATCCTTTATCCTTGGAGGATGATAGGCATCTCCGTCAGTTGGAATCAAACAGGAACATCCATCTATACAGAGAGGAAGAAACCTGGTGCATTTGTAGCAGGGCTACTTGGATACAAAGTGGAGATTCCAATACAATTGTTTTTCATCAAATGGCTACAATAGGAATCAGAAGCATATTTGGGAGTTACTAAAGGAAAATGGGGATAGCATAACAGATCAGGAGGCGATAAAAGAGGAGGCAGTCAACTATTTTATTCATTTTTTCAAAGCAAAAGAAGCTATTAACTATACTGAACTGACTAGGATAACCAACCTTTATCCTAGAATGGTGGAAGAGGATGAAGCTGAGTCACTCTATAAGCTTGTAACTCTGACAGAATTAAAGTCTATATTAGAAAAATTTTTAAAAGAGAAAATCCCAGGTCCAGATGGGTGGACTATTGAGTTTTTCACATTTTTCTTCGATCTTGTGGGAGGAGATCTCCTGGAAATGGTGGAAGATTCGAGGACAAAAGGAAAACTTTGTGGAGGTATCAATTCTACCTCTTATTCTGAAGGTTAACAAGATGATGAATTTTGATGACTATCTCCCAATCTCATTATGCAATCTTATCTATAAGGTGATCTCAAAAGTCCTTGCGAATCGGATCAAGCCGATCCTGTCAAAGTTTATTTCTCCAGAATAGTTGGGTTTCCTGAAGGGTAGAAGAATCCAAGACACTATTGGTACAGCTCATGAGAGTCTTCATAATATTAAAAAAAAAAATATTAAATCTCTGGTGCTAAAGTTAGATCTCAAAAAATCCTATGATAGCATTGACTGGGATTACTTAAGGATGATTTTACTCACAGTAGGTTTTGGGGTTAAGCTAACTGGATGGATTATGAGTTGTGTTTCTAGTGCCAATTTTGTAGTTTTGATTAATGGGGAGGCGTCAGATTACTTTAAAAGTTGGAGGGGGCTTCGTCAGGGATGCCCGTTATCCCCGTACCTGTTTATATTGATTATGGAAGGCCTCATCTTGATGCTATCCATAGGTAGTGATGATCACATTTTATCAAGTATTAATGTTTCAAAATTTCTGAAGATCATCTACTTAATGTTTGTCGATGATGTTCTCGTTATGTCCAAGGCAAATCCGTTGGATTGGAAAATAATCTTTGATATACTTCAAGCTTTTTGTCTTATTTTGGGGCTCTGCATAAACTATACAAAGACTACAGTTCAGTTACTTTTGCAGATTTAAATTCAGGTTTCAAGTACCTAGGTTACCATTTAACGCTGGGAGCTTCCAAAATTGAAGACTGGGGCTGGTTGGTGGCAAAGATTGAGAAAAAAATTGGGCTTTGGTGTAATAAATGGTTATCAATTGGAGGTAGACTAATCTTGGTAAAAGCAATGTTGGAGAGTCAGTCAGTATTTTGGATGTCTATGGAGGTGATTCCTAGAGCTATTCTATCAAAAATTTGACAATTAATGTTTGCCTTTCTATGGAGTGGACAAAAGTCAAAGGTTCATCTCCATGCTTGCAGATGGGATCTCCTGGCTAGACCGAAACACAGTGGTGGATGGGGACTCAAAAACCTTGTGTATTTCAATTCTACCTTAATTGCAAATACCTTTTGGAGGGCTCTTACTGTCGACAGCATCTGGAACATATTACTTCGGGGTAAGTATCTGGGGGATACTTCTTTCATTGAATGGATATGATTGCCTACTCATCTATAGAAAAATACATCCACTTTCTGGAATGGTATGACCAGGAATATGGGCGTAATTCTTCACTGGTTGCAGTGGAGTCCCGGTTCAGGCACCTTGATACATGTAGGCAAGGACAAAATATGTGGAATGGAGAATTTCTCCTTGTTGTCTGACTCTTTTTGTTTGCAACTCCAACATAATCACATAACGCAACTAGCCCAGGCGAGCATATTTGACAGGCGGTCTCACTTTCCAGAAAGATGGTGATCCAGCGAGTCATTGAATCTCTGTGACCAGAAATAAATTGAGTGGAATTCCTTCATGTTGGCGTTGAGAGAAGCCGGTATTACTCTCAGAAATTGTGAGGACTCTCTTGTTTGGGCCAGCAGGAACGCATCCGGTGCCATTTCGGCCTCAAATCTCTATCGGGCTCTCATTTCCCCATTTAATTTTTTATGTGACAAACCGTGGACTATCAAGATCTAGAAATGGCCAATTCAACTTAAAATCAGATTGTTTTTAATGGCTGACAGTTTTTGACAAAATCCTTACTTGATACGTGTTGAAGAGACGAGGTTGGATTGGTCCAGGGGTCTGCAAGCTCTGCAATGTCAACTCTTAAACAACAAACCATTTATTAGTGCATTATCCATTCACTCAAGCAGTCTGGGGAAAGTTATATAAAATCTTCCATTTAAATTTCTAGTGGGAGGGAACCTCGGTTTCTGATTGTTTTTATAAGTGGACTTCATATTTTTCTGCTCCGGCAAGCATGGTAGCTATTTCTTGCTGGCATATTTGGATTGAGAGGAATAAAACTCTATTTGAAGACTTCATCCCCTCACTTGACTCAGTCGTTTACAGGATTACAGCTTCCTTTTCTTGGCAGCCATCAATTATAAAACCCAACATAAACAGAGTGTGTGAATTGACTCTAACTGAGGGAATCACTTTGGCATGTTTTGATGGAGCTGCTCTATCAAATGGAAGTTGTTGTGCTTAAGGTGGCTTTTTCAAGTCTCATTCTTTGAGGATTACAAAATGGTACTTAAACTGCGGAGTGGGAACCAACACAAAGGCTGAGCTCATGGGTTTGTGGGTGACTCTTACATTGGTTTCGCTTTGGGCGATTGATAATGTCCAAATTTTGGGGGATTTGAAAGTTACCATTGACTGGATTAATAAAAAGGGTAAGCTCCTTGCAATAAACATTGAAGGCTGGAAGATTAAAACAATGGAACTGACAAGAAATATGAAAAATACAAGTTACAAGCATATTTCTAGGGAGCACAATAAAGAGGTCGACTTACTGTCAAAAAGGGTGCTTAAGGAACCAAAAAGTAGGCTGTCAGTTTATCACTGGGATAAAGGGAAAGAGAGCCCACATACTCACCTTAATATCTTCGAAGCTTGAACTCTTAGATCAATGAGTGATCGAGTTGCGTTGTGGAGACACTGGGTGTTTTATGGAATTTTCTGATACCTTTTGTTGATTGTTGTTCTTCAGTACAGTATGTAGATGTGAGCCATTGTGTTATCAATATTTATCCTCATTTGTATCTGTTGCAGTCAATTATCATTTGGATGGTCCCTTTCTTTTGTATTACATGAAATGGTACCGCTATGTAAAAGAAATTATACATTATATAATTTTGAGTCATTTTTCTATTGGAAAAAAGTTTCATTTTTCAACATATATTTCCCACTTTGCAGTTTATAATTCCTAGTCCAAAAAGACTGTGTTGCCATACAACCCTTGTTTGAATAATGAATATGTTTAATATAACTTTAAAATTAAAGAATCGATAAGAAATCTGTTAAAATTCACCCCATATATATATATATATATATATATATATATATATATGAAAGGTAGCCAAGTGAAAATTTATTTTTAATTAGTTATATTTAAAATTTATTAACTAAAATATAGTATATGAAAGATACTATCTACCATTTTAGACTAATTGAAAAGCATTTCATATGTTTTTTTTTAAGTTTTTTATTTTAAATATATAAAAAATTATAATTAATTTGATTTAATTTGAATAACTACACATGAGGGACCAATAATCTATCTTTCCCCATTAAAAATATACTATAAAATTTAATATATGTTATCATGGGAAGGACCACTCCTAACTATCCTTCTCACTTACCCAATATCCACATTGCTAACTATTAATCTCACTTACCCAATACCTAGAGATAATGTATCATTTTTTATTAAAAATATCTCATAAAATTTATAATATGCTAATAAAACTCATAAGAAATACCATGAACAACTCTTCTTCTTAATTATCCAATACCCACATATAATATATCCTCATTTATTAAGAATATACCATGGAATTTAGAAAATGCTAGTAGAGGTCACAAGAGGGACCATTGTGAACCATCCTTGTCAATTACCCAATATAGTATATCCTTCTCCATTGAGAATATGCCATAATATATTCTTTTCCATTGAAAATATGCCATGAAATTTAAGATATACTATTAAAACTTATAGGAAGGACCACTCCAACTATCCTTTTCAATTACCCAATACCCCAAATAATGTATCCTCCCCTTTAAAAATATATTATAAAATTTAGAATATGTTATAACAGCTTATCTTTATTTAGAATATGTTATAAGAGCTTACATGAGGTATCACTATCAAATATCTTTCTTAATTACCCATACTCATATATAATCTTTCTTAATTACCCATACTCATATATAATTTATCCTGGTCATTAAAAATATACCATGAAATGGAATATACTATGAGAAGTCAATGAAGTAATTAAATAAAATTACTTCATTGTTTAGTAGGTTTCCCACTTGAGAGCTATATTTCTTTGTAGATAATAACTATGCTACCATACAACCCTCGTTTGAATAAGAAATCTTTTCAGTATAACTTTCAAATTAAAAATCAATAAAAAATTTGTTGAGATTCATCATCTTAAAAATATATATAATATATATACAAACGAAAACGCAACTAATTGATAGAGTGAAAATTTATTTTTAATCAGTTATATTTTATGAGTAATTTATAAAAATGTATACATATTTAATATTTATTAATTAAAATATAGTATAAGAAATTCACTATTTATTTTTTAAGTTTTTTTTAATAAATAAAAATTGTATAATTAATTTGATTTATTATGAATAATAAACATAATAAGTTATTATTAGTCACCAAAATTTAAACTTCACTTATAACATATTACTAAGACTAAAATCGACCTAATACAAGTATATATAATGTACGCTCTCGACCTAATACAAGTATATATAATGTACGCTCCCCCATTAAGAATATACTAGTATTTGTTAAGAAAACTCACATGAGAGACCAATAATATATCTTTCCCAGTTAACAATATACCATAAAATTTAATATATGTTATTATGGGAGAGACCAATTTGCTAACTATCCTTCTCACTTACCCAATATCCACATTGCTAACTATCATTTTCACTTACTCAATACCCATAAATAATATACCATTCTTTATTGAAAAAATACCATGAAATTTATAATATTAGTAAAACTCATAAGAAACCATTACCACCTCTTCTTCTTAATTATCCAATACCCACATATAATGTATCCTCATTTATTGAGAATATACTATGAAATTTAGAATATGCTAGTATAGCTCACAAGAGGGACCATTATGAACCATCCTTCTCAATTACTCAATATAGTATATCCTTCTCCAATGAGAATATGCCATGAAATTTAAGATACAATATTAAAACTTACAGGAAGGACCACTCCAACTATCCTTTTCAATTATCCAATACCCCTAATAATGTATCCTTCTCTTTTAAAATATATTATAAAATTTAGAATATGTTATATTTAGCCATTGTAAGAATGGGAAAAGTTAATTGGAGAAAATCCTTGAAAATGGGGATGAGCTGTTGTATAATGTTTTTTTTATAAGTAAAAAAGATAGTATCTGCTATATTAAGTTAACAAAGAAACATTGACAAAATATACAGAGATATGGTCGTCTTGAGCCACCAAAAATGTTGTCGTTTTACCGGAAACCAGCATAGTTTGGAGTGAAATGAGTTTAGGAGGATAAGCTAAAACTGTTTTGCCCTCTGTCTTGCCCGAAGGAAACCAGGATAGATGACCATAGTTCGAGTTTACATTTAACAACAACATGATTAAACAGAAAACAAACTAGCATAGGAGAGCTCAAATACTCGGTGACCTGTCGCCATTGCCTTTCTGCCACGTGGATCTGGCTGGGATGGCGAATGACTGCGTGCACATTGGACATTTCCTCTTTGCTAGAGCGTTGGAATACGCGTCAAAGAGCAAGTCCAGACGTTGTCCCATGAGGAGGGCTCTGTGCTCCTGGTCCGCCATGTGGCCTCGGAGTTCGAACACCAGAGCCAGATGCTCTGCACAGAGGAGAGGACCATGCAAGTCATTATTTCCTGCCTCGTCGAAGGTTTCGTTCCCCACTTCCACGTTCATCCCTGCTCTGGCCTCGATCACGTTCAGTCCTATGTTGGCCGCATACACATTCATCCCTGCTTTGGTCTCGCCCACATTCCTTTCTACGCATGCATTGTCCCGAGCCTCGTCCTTGTTCGTTGCCTTCTCAGCATGGTTGGTGGGGCTGTAGTCATCCGTCCACGGTATCTCTTCCACAATGCAAATTGGGAAATCGTCTATCGGCTCTCCCTTTGAACCACTCCTAGCCTGTAATTCATGCATCGTGGCTTGGGGTTCCAGGGTGGTCGCTAACTCCTCCAGGTACGACGTTTCCTCAACATAACAGGTTGGAAACTCGTCCGCAACGCCTTCCTTCAGACAGCTTCCGGGCTCAATTGCCATGGTGGGTGTGCTACGTTCTATCCCAGGCTCAGCGATAATGACATGGAGTGCCAATTGGTCGGCTCGAGCTCTCTGCCGGAGAATGGAAGTCACCATTGACAAAGCGCGCTCTAGGTTCTTCCTCCTTTGCCTCTGCTCTTTGTGGGTGTACTAGGCCGAGCCTCGGCAAGGCCTGCCTCGCTTCCTTGTCATTGTTGATGAGGGGTGGATAAAGATACATAAAGAATGAGCCAAAACGATAATGCACCAAAACGAGAGTGAACCAGAACTGCACCAGAGCTTCCAACTGATGGGGAGGTCCAAAACGAGAGTGAACCGGCTCTGTCCAAGCTCTCCAACTTTCGAATTATCAAATGCCGGCTTCGCATGGCTTCCCATTAACCCTGTCATATTGAATGTTGGCTGAGCGAGTGCGTTCGCGCAAGGGAGAAGTCCCTCCTCTGTATAGCGACTGTAATGGCTGGCTACCATCCTAAATGCGGAAGGGATGGGGAGTGGCCTACAACATTTAAGTTATGGCTTGATGCTGAGTCATGTGGCAAGGCGTCGCCGCATGTCACCCCATCCGGGGCTGGACGTTGTATAATGTTGGTGCTCATCATTTTTGAATGTTGTTTCATTGGTGTCATTGTGAGTTCGTTTGATTTTTATTATTTCGTTTAACATTTTTTCTTTACACTTGTCAAAACATAGATATTATTTTGATTTTCTAGATTAGGGTTGATTACATCTTTATAATATCTTAATTTTTTTTCCCCTCTAACTCTTTATCACACCACATTTTCTCCTTAAATTTTGATTTCATGATATTTTTAATAATATCCTTATTTTGCAAAATGTTCTTCCATGATTCCCCAATAGTTTAGCCAAGATTGAGCATCTTTATGTCATCCTCGCTTTAGTCCATGGTGGTCACAACTGGATTTTGAAGCAATTTTAGGAAACCTCTTGTCTTCCATGTTGTTTAACTTGTTCTTATAGATTAGGTATCTAGTCATAGCCATGCTCTCAATGGGGGAGAGGCTTGCCTCTAAGAGGAGGATGGGATAGGGCTTATTTCCTTTAATTTTGAGATTATAGGTTATAAAATTATTTTGTATTTGCTCTATCTTTCTCCACGATTCACCAAAGATACCACATCCTCAAACTTCACAACCATAAAGAATGACATACGTGACAAGAGTCTCAAAGAGGAGTTTTTTATCCCAAATCCAAAAATCTATTGATTTACAATTGTTTTCAAGCCCATAATAAACTTTCCATCCCCCAATAATCATTTTCACACTACTATAATTCCAATTAAACTTGTAGTAAATATAAATTCCAATATATATATATATATATATATATATATATAT
>JASDQU010099742.1:227436-259970 GCA_032191745.1 Picea mariana
TTGGAATCATGTTACCTTACAAATATGCCTTACAAATCGTGCTTTGGAAAGTTGAGAGCATTCACAATATGCCTTACAAATTATTATTATCTTTTCTTTATTTGGATTAATAGCATCTTGTAAAATTAATAAAAAATAATCTTAATTATTAATTTGTCATCAATTTTCTTGTAATGACATCATTACACAAACCCATCCCACATACGTCCGAGAATATGTGAAACTATCTCTCATTAAATCCCAAATGACACGAAGATTGATAATTAAAATTATTTGATTTTGTTAATTATCTAAATATTATTAAATCCTATGTCTCACATATTTTAAGCTTTTAATTTTAAAAAATAAAATATATCATCAATGTTGTCTATGGCATTATCTTCTATCTTCTTATAAAGTTATGATGATGATGATGATTAACGTCCACTAAGATTTAATTGGTCTATCCAATTTTAAGAGAGTAAGTAATTACTTGTGATTCTTTATAATTTTATTTTTATACTCAAAAAACATTAACTAATTTTGTTTTCTTTTATGTCTTAACATTATTTAACTTCTCTTCTAATTATAAAGATATATAATCACGAAACAGTTCACTAATTTTGCTTTCTTTTATATTTTTAACATTATGTAACTTCTCTTGTAATTCTAAAGCTATTTGGGGAGAGGTTTTGTTCTAAAGTTTGAAAGTAATATAATGATTAAACATAAGTGATATATTTTTTCTCTTCTAATTTTAAAGGTATTTAGGGAGAGCTTTGGTCTTAATGTTTCAAATTAATATAATGACTAAACATGAGTGATATATGTAATGGAATTTATTTTTTTAGCATTATCATAAAATATAATATCTAAATTTTTATCAAACATACATTTAAACATAAAACCCCTTTATCATTTACATCTACATTTTATTATTATTATTTATCAGAAAATATAATACCTAAATTTTTATCCAATTATACATCTAAACATAAACCTTTTTGTCATTTAGATCTACATTTTATTATTATTATTATTTATTATTTGTAAACATTTACAAATTTTCTACCTTTAATTTAAATTTTCTATTTTTATATCAATATCTATAAATATTTTCTAATTTTCTGGTAAATGCACTTATCTCTTTATGGTTTCTTCCTATTATAAAAAAAATAATAACCACATCATAACCTTGTGCCTTCCTTGTTAAAACATATAGACATATTGTCCTAAATACATTATTTCACCATTACATCAACCCATAGTTTCATAGTATTTTCAAAACTCCTTTATACTAATTTTTTTTTTACATATCTATCACTTCAAATCCTATATATATATACTATTTTTTAATGAAGAGTCATATATATATATATTTTTTTATGAAGAGTCAAATCTAATAAAAGTGTTCATTGCATTTATTTTCTTTCTTATATATATATATATATGCTCTTCATGCTAATAAATTATTTCAACTAATGCTTTTGTATCCTAAATTGAATCATTGGAAATTGCTTATATACATGAATAATAATCCTTGTCCACTTATGTGAGTAGTTACATGTTATTTATGAATTATCCGTGAAAACCTTGGCTGGGCTATTCTTTAAGATCCAAACTTATAAATGGTATAGTAATATTGTAGCTTTTCATAATTTTATATGTCATCAAGATTTAAATTTTTTTTTTTTTCTTTGGTAGATTGGATTACTTTCTTAGATTTTTTATCTCAATGCTTACAACTCCTACTCCATGATGTTTCTCAAGTTATATACTTATTTGGTCAAACATTCCATTTATATCTCATCGCTTTTTCCATATCTTTGAAGTGTGTTGAAGTAGTTATCAAGGCATATTTGTTCTTTGAGCTTTAAATGAAATGTTCATTACTCATATGTAACATCTTTCTTTTTCACATATTTGATTGCAATTATTTTTTGAGGATACTTGTGTACAAGTGATTCGGTTCACTATATGATTGATTGATTCGATTATGGAGCATGATGATGTTTGTGGATTTGATGATATGTTATTTTATGATATTATATTGATAGGTGCTATTGATTGGTTTTCCTGAGTGTGCAGGACTTTGGACATGTGAGGATGACGATGGCATCGATGGATCTCCTTGGACTCCAGATTGAGTTAGGGAGCATATGGTTATGGTTTCAATGTTTTGATATTACATATGTGACATATGACTAGATATTATGATGTTGATTGTTATCGTTGACACGTTTCGTTGATAAATGCAGGTTGACGATAGCTTGCCAACCAAACTAGTAGTTGGAGTAAATGGGTCACGCACTGCAACCAGAGACATTGAGGTAAAGGTGTGGCAGCAGCCCTGTCACATCCTACTAGCACTCCCTCCGTGGCTCGAAATGTAGGTTAACGATTACCTAGTTCGAGAGATCCAAGATGTCGTGAGGGAAAAGTGTGATAGTCGCTCATGATGATTCTAAGGGGCGTGCAATAAGGCAGTGTCCTTATTCCTTAGAGGCCCTTAGTCTCCCACAAGGTCACCTGACGGAGTATTGGCTACAGGGGTTTGACGTCTACCAAAATTAGTCAAAAGGTGAGTGACACCCTTGGAGCACGTAGTGCGTCTTGAAGGGGAGGTCGCATAAATAAAAAAGGAATGCAGGTGAGTGGCACCCTTGGAGCACGTAGTGCATCTTGAAGGGAACATCACGATTTTAACTTTGGTAAGTTAATAAACCTAGTGCCTGGAAAACTATGCCTCCTTAGGACATGGCCAGCCTTAAAATGAATGATGGTATGAGTGAAGTTAATAACTAATTTTTCCCTTAAAAACTGTTTCCAATCCTAGTGAATTTAAAACCAAGGTCTAAGTAGAACACGTGAACAAAAAAAACTAAATGTACATTTAACAAGGATGGGGTAAAGAAGATTCAAACACTAATAATTAAAGTAAGATTTTAATGAAGGATTAAATTATTAAAAAGGGTAACCCGGATGGGGTGTTAGTGGCCACCACCTGGCGCGCAGAGAGGGAAAGGGGAAGCCAACATGGCACAGAGCCATGTGCTCGGCTCGTGCCTGCTGTTGCCGCCATCCCCGAGCATTAAAACTGCATTCACGCTGATGGGAGGGGCATTAACTTACCATCCCTCGACCACCCTTATGAATTGCACAATGCACTCTCCCCCTTACCTTATCGCTCGACAGCTTCACTCTGGTTTTGGTTCGGCAGTTTATATGGTTTCTTTGCTGCTCTTTGCCCTTCACCCTGGCTCTGTAGAMTCTCTACAGCAGCCAACCCACACCATGCCGCGACAGAGAATGCGSCCACGGCGAGGCTCACCCTGGCACCCCCGGCGGCCCCGCACTTCCACCTCGCCCTYCGGTTCATCCACCCAGGCTCTCKARGGTCTAGCTATCATCGAKGTTTTTAATACCTGGTGGTCCTCTACTGCCCARCACCCCCCTCCCCCCTTAGCGCCTGTTCATGGTCGGCGCAGCACAACAAACTCGCCATGCCCAGACCTTCCGCGTGAAAAATATGCCATTTTACATGACCTTGTCTTTGAGCTTCGCGACGGGGTGAACGACCTCCATTTTCGGGTTCAGCAACTGGAGGGGAGGCTGACCGTCCTGCTTCATCTGCTCGCCAACCCCCTCGAACCCTCCCTGAAAGACACCAGCGATGCTTCTCTCAGTGACCACGCGGGCAGCCATCTGCATGAGGATACTGAGGGGAGCCTGCAGTCTGAGGAGAAGACAGATACACCTACGCCTAGGACAGACTCCGTGAGCGTGGAGACCCCGGCCGGCAATGAACGTGATGAAGCCGATCAAGTCACGGCAGCAGCGGTGGACGAAAACCTGCAGCCTACCTCGGAGGCAAGTGCAAAGTTGGAAGCTGATGAGACCAAGACCGATGGCGCCACGGACATGCAATGGACGCTCAGCGGCGGGACACCTGTCATTGAAGAAGCCTGGCCAGACCTCCTGCCAGAGTATGTGCCAGAATACACACAGCTGGTTCCTTACTTTAGCTCTCAGGATAGTTAATTTGTCTAGTTTTTATCTAGAATGTCAACAATTTTGTAACTAGATTAATATGGTTGGCTGAACTGGTTTCTCCCTATGGAGTAGTTCAGCAATTACAACCACTTGACTTGGCTATGTACTCTAGATCTTGAACTTCAGAAGGCTTTTTATATATAATACAAAAAACTTACTTACAAAAAAAAAAAAAATTATTAAAAAGGGTAAATTGTTGTTTATGTCTAAACTTGTTAATTTTGTACTTAGATAAAAAGGGGAACTTAAAGAAAAGGGGAAACTTAAAGAAAAAGGGGAATGTCTAACATAGTAGGGAAACTAATCTTTGGAACCTTCTAATTGTGAACTCAACTAGGTTTTAAGAAAGACGTAAGTCAATTAAGAATTGTAAGGGAATAAAGGGACACTGAGGTGCATTTTTAGGAACGCTTTTAGGTGGGTGAGAGAAATAGTCAAATTTAATTAATTAATTAATTAATTAATTGATTTTCTTGTGCAACTAAGCAATTAGGTGACAAGTGTATGGGGGAGATTTTTCCTAAATTAAATTTAATAAAAATAATCTAATGAGGGTTTGGGCAACTAATCACTAAGAAAACTCTATAAAAAGGATGGCGGAGGAGGAGTATGGATCATTTGGTATGCGTAAGGTTACACTGCCAATTTTCAATCTTGACTGAATTTTTCTTGTGGGAGTTGGGATACCCAGCTCAGATAACGAGTGGTAGCTCAACCTTGTGAGGCAAGTTGGGAGCTAGCTTATTCTCTAGTAGTGTGTGTGGCTCCTTTGCAACTTGGGGGGCTCAGGGGGAAGAAAAGCACCCATAACGTTGGCTGGGAGGTATCAGTGAGGTCTCAGCGGTTGGAAAGTGGGAGTTGGATGGAGCACGCATGGGATAGCCATTTCGAACTCTGCTCCTATTATCGGATAAATCGGTAGGTGCAGACACTAACAGATCTCCCTAGATCCACCTGGATCTAGAACAAAACATGACAAGACAGGACTCTTTCCCTAAGTTGTAATCATTGAATCTACTACTAAGAAGGAATGAGTGACATACCTTTATATCGCTTCCTTAGGTCTCTGTTGTTCCCGCTTCGCTCCGGTGATCTTGTGAAATCAGGCCCAAGACAACACAAAACAACCAAAGTGAAGATAACAAAGTATATTCAATGTCAACCTATGCATATGATCAAGGAGTTATGTAATAAAATAAGAGTAATTTTATGGGAAAGGGACATGCCATTGTATTATATTAAATGAAAGTAGAAGATACAATCGGATCACCTTGATGTCACAAGCTTCCTTTTAGTGACCCTTGGTTCCAACACACACAATTGCTCTGTATTTGCATGAAGAAGATCCAATACAACTTGATAGACCATATAGAGTCTTCAAGCTTCTGTCTAAGCAGAGTTCTTCACACAATCATTTCACCAATTCTCCATTCAATCTTGCTTAACATTTTCCATGAGAAACCTATCAATATATAGGAGAAGGAGGGATGGTTACATGGATGAGGATGATCCCACCAAATTTGAGAAGTCAGTAGGATGCCAACCATACGAATGCCAACTCATTTTCTAGAAGATCCCCTTCTAGAACCTTCGTGACCTCTTCTCTTCTTCAAGCTTAAAAATAGGTTCGCACCCTACCTATAGAGCAAACTGCGAATAGTTCGCACCCTAAGGGTGGGTAGCCTACGAGAATGAGGGATTTTTGTGCCCTGTAACATAGGCAGCCAATGAAATCATCTTAAAAATGTGTTTTTTGGAAGAAGAAAACAATCAATTTTCTCAGGCAAAAGGTCCTTGTGGGAGCCTAAATACATCACTTGTAGAGACATCAATAGAGTGACCAAAATCATGTGTAACAGAATGCCCCCCAAAGTATGAGGTTGGAATCTATGACAGCTGAAATACTTTGTAAAGTGAGTTCGGACATCATGAAGTTTCTAAAGTGGCTACCATGGTCAGTAACGATAGCTTGAGGAACACCAAACCGAGCAATGATGTGATTGAATATAAATAATGTTGCAGTCCTTTCGGTATTGTCGAATGTTGGCATCACCTCATCCCATTTCGTAAAATAATCTACGGCTACAATAATGTAACCATGCCCCTCGACCGAGTGAGGGTGACATGTCATGAAATCGATACCCCATTTCGCAAAAGGACCAACGGAGACCACAACGTGTAGAGGAGCAGGGTGTGATCGTATTTTATTGTTGTAGGTTTGGCAAGCGTGGCATTTTTGGACGACAATTATACAATCGTTGAATAAAGAAGGCCAAAAATACCCTGCTCGTAAGATCTTCTGGGCAATAACATACCCAGACATGTGACCACCACAGGCTCCAGAATGGTAGTCATTTAGGGTTTTCTCGACTTCATCAAATGTGAGGCAACGTCGAAAAACGGAGTTAATCCCACCACGATAAAGAGTATCACCAAGGATAATATACTGAGGGGCTTGGTAGCGTATTCGACGACAGTCAGTGCTAGACAAATTGGGTCGAAAAGTCTGGGTCTAGAGATATATGATGATATCTCCATACCAAAGGTCATCGGAACTAATCAGGAAAAGGGATTCATCAAGCAATGAATTTGCTGCTACATTTTCCATCTCATAGTAGGGAAGGTCGCATATCAACTCGACAAACACTAAGGATTTCTTGGACTTAGCGTGTTCAAATTCTAAGTCAAACTCCTGGAGTACGACGATCCATTTCGAGTATTTTCCCCTTAGCAATTGGCGTGTAAGAATGTGTTGCATAGGGTTGCAGTTAGAAATGACCGTAGTCTTGCAAGAAAGGATATAGTGTCGGAAACGTTGAACAAATTGGACGGCTTCCAAGGCCAATTTTTCAACATGTAAATACTTGGTTTTAGTAGTTGTGAGACTCCGACTCAAGTAATAGATGACATGTTCGTCATGAGAATCATCCTCCTAGATGAGAACCATAGCGATGGTATAGTCCGAGGCTGTGAGGTAAAGGAAATAATCCCGACTATAATTAGGTGGGAAGAGTAGTGGGGTACGTGTCAAAGACAATTTCAAAGATTCGAAAGCTTTGTTGGCAGTGGTATCCACGAACTCAGAACCTTTTTTGAGCAGTCGCATAAATCCAAGAGTTAGCTCAGCATAGTTCAGGATGAAATGACGGAGAAAGTTTGCCTTCCCTTGTAAACTTTGTAACTGGCAAAGTGAGGAAGGAGGAGGGAGATTGAGAATTGCTTCGACCTTCAAAGGATCTACCCAGATCCCTTGACGTGAAACAATAAAGCCCAGATGTCGGCGGGATTCTACGCAAAAAACACATTTGTGGGGATTCAAGCGTATGTGGTAAAACTGACATCGAAGAAAAATGGCGTGGAGGTGTATTGGATGATCTACACGGCGCATGGAATGAGCGGGTAATTCATCGAGATATGGCTACACAATGTGCTTTATATCATGGAAGGCATAAGACATAGCATGTTGAAAAGTTGCGCTGACATTCTTTAAACCGAATGGAATTTTTCGGTAGGCGAAAGTGCCCCAAGGACAAATAAAAGCGGTCTTGTGTTGGTTCGCGGGTACGATATTGATTTGATTATATCCGGAGAAACCATCCATCAGAGAGAATATTTCACTTTAGGCACAATCGTCGACGATCTGGTCTATGAAAGGGGTAGGAAAGTTGTCTTTAGGACAAGCTTTGTTAATGTCCCTATAGTCAATGCACACGCGGATTGTGCCTTGTTTCATGTCAATCAAAACAAGATTAGAAACCCAGTCAGTTAGAGCCACAGGGTAAATATAGCCATCTTTGAGAAGTTTCTCAATTTCAAGTTTGATGGTGGCTGCTTTACGTGGGTGGACCGAACGAAGTCGTTGCCGGACGAGTTTAGCACCCGGGTATGTCTTAATCTCATGTGCCACAATGTCAGGGTCAATCCTCGACATTTCTTCATAGCTCCATGCGAAGACGTCACGAAATTCTTGGAAAAGAGACTTGTAGGTGACAACTTCGTCATGGGAACATGAAGCTCCAATATGCACATTTTCGACAACTCCAGGTTTTATGGATATGTTGAGGGGGATGGTGGGTGAGATATTACTTAAGTTCCCTTCGTAGAACATATCGTGTGTAGATTTGAGAACAATAGAAATGACGACAATGGTCGACGAGGTCGAGATACGTTGGTAACCATCGATGGTGTGTTGTTCCAGGAAGAGGATGGACTGATGATGTCCATCGTCCCAAGGGGTATCTTCCATGGACATGATAGACATAATCATCTCGTCCATGGGAAAAATGACGTGAAATGAATCTGGAGATAAATCACCAAGAGAGGGGGTAGAATGGGTTGCCGATTGAATGGCTTGATAAACGGATTCGACCAGACTTAAAGGCATTTCGTCACTATATCGAAGATGATCGTCGGGGTTAGGTACCATCCACAGGTCATAAGATGCAGGGGTTCCATGAACAGAGGTGGAGATCATGTTGATCGAGGCAACAAATGGATGTGGAACATCGGGTGGTGGAATGGGGGAAGTACCCATCAAAGAGGAATCTTTAAGAAGACCCACACCAACGTTCTCATATCCAGGGGGTTTTTGCAATGAAAGGTACGTTGTTGGTACATGCATCAGAGTGAAAGAAGGCCAATTGGTCTATGGTAACTACTTTTCCTTGATGTGGGAAACACACCACACAGAAATGAGTGGACACAACTGCACACATGGAATCAATCCAGCTACGACCAAGTAGAAGGTTGTAATCGAGAGGAGCGTCGAAGACCTCCACTTCAACGTTGACCGTTTTGCCTTCTAACGTAATAGGCAACGAAGGGAGGACACCATAAGGCTTAAAACTAGAGCCATTGAAGGCTTTGAACATGTAGTGGGATTTAGTCAAAGGAGGAGAGCCGATGGATTTCTAGCAGGTAATAGACATGACACACGTCGAGGCACCCTCATCAATCACTGTTCTACAAATTTTTTTGTCGCAGACAATTACTTGTGTTTGGAATGCGAGTTGAGGGGGTAACCTTGGAATGTGATCTTCCAAGTCAAAAATTATTAAATTTGTATCCGTAGGGTCGATCCCACCAACAACTTTCAACAGTGCCTTCCATTGTATAGGACAACTTTGAAGGACTTCGAGGGCTGACATCGCGGACAATGCTTGGGCCAGATCTTTGACAATACTGTAGTTTTGGGTAGCACGTGCATGAGGATTGAAAGCCGATTTTCAAACAACACCCTTTGGAGGAGGGCGAAGGATTGTATCTAGGCTCGGTCGTTCGAGATGAAGAGGATCATTGGTAGGTGGAGTCGTGGGAGATGGTTGGACCAACGAAGGAGGTATTGCATCAACCTTCTCTTTGGAGGAAGAGTAATATTTGGCTCGAGTGGTAAGTGTGATGTCATTCTGTTTCGAATCACCTATACACATTAAGACATGGGATGTATTGGAGGGGGAAGGTTGGTCATGAATGACCAATTGGGCCTGTTGTTGAGAGGGGAAGGGTTGTGACAATATGGCTAGAGTGGGGGGTTTCATGGTCCCTTGAAGGAACTTAGTAACCTCAGCTCATCGTGGACAATCTTTAGTGTAGTGATCATCACAATAGATAAGACAAGGGTATCGGGTTTGCGCTTATCCCTATCATCAATAGGTGGTGTTTTGGTTTTCTCAGATTGCAGATTATTTTTATCCTCCTTGTTCTTATCCTTTCCCTTTTTGGATTTATTTTTGGCAGTGGAGGTAGATTGAACATAGTTTACTTTAGAAGTCTTTCCAGTGGAGGGGGTAGGGGACGAAGCATTTTAAACATTAGAAGAAATGGTTTTGGGGTTGTTGCTATAGGTTTGGACGGAATGAGGTTGGGCATGGAAAGTGCCAATCACACCGCCAGCTGCATGAGAAGTAACAGGAGTAGTTGAAGTAGCAGAAGTAGAAGGACGAGGTGCGTCAGGGAGTAAGTCATAAAGAGTCCCCATTTGTGAATAAATGAGGTCGAGGTATTGAGCACGATTGATTTCCTGTTCTTTTGTGACCACTCCACCCATGGCGATGTCATGAGCGATGTCATTCACGAATGATTTCGTGAACCACTCTACCAGCAGTTGATTGGGAAGTTCGAGTTTGATGATACATTGTCTCCATCTCCACTCATGAATGTGATCAAAGATATGAGTGGCTTTGGTTTGTTTGAAAGAACTCAAAATCTCGGCTCCCGTTTCGTAGCGGATCAGTAACTGGTAGTGGGTGAGGAAAGCCATAGCGAGGGTGTTGAAGTCGGTGAATAAGCATCGTGGTAATTCTATGTACCACTTCGTGGTGGAACCCGTGAGGGTTCACTGAAAAAGGCATAAATGAATAGAGTCATCCATCAAGGAGTTGGATGAGCACCAAAGGTGAAAATTCATTACATGATTGTTCGTATCCTCTCCCGGTTTACCATCGAATTTAGAGATGTCGGATGGTAGTTTGGTCGGTATGGCGAGCCATTGAGGAGAGTGACGGATTGGATAATTTAAAATCCTCGATAGATCAGGGAGGTTCAGGGTGGCTAAGAAGGGTAACTATCTATTCACATGTGGGTACTAGTGACTTTGGGGAGGGAGTCCCATCGGTAGACCAGTGGGACCATAAGCAGTTTGCATATAATGCAAAGATCCGGGCAGATTCGGTGGTTGGTGTGGAGGAAAGTAATTCATAGGGTTGTACCCTTGAACAGGGGCATGGGGTTGAGCGTTCGAGCCCCAAATAGGATTAGACATGCCTGGATATGGTTGGCCTGTACTAGGGGGTGTGACGGAGCTAGCTTGAGGCTGTTGCCCCCCAGTCGAGTGAGGATTATGTTGTATAAGATAATTCCAATACTGGGCCAAGGATGAAGGTATGTTTTGTCCATAAGGTGGGGTCAGTGGGGGTTGCGTCCCAGTTGGGATTTGTCCTGCAAAAGGGGGTTGGGTTTGGCCTCCTTGGTGAAATTGTCCACCAACAGGAATCTGGTAATTAGGTGTGAAAGATGTGATGGTGCCACTAGGGTCGGTGCCTTTGATAGAGGATGGAAGAAGTCCTCTGGAAGGGGGTCAAGGAAGTGTTGGAATAAAACCAGGAACGAGATGGTGCCCAAAAGAAGTGGAAATTCCAGGAGTCCCGGATGAGATTTGTGTAGGAGCGGGAATAGAAGCATTCAACGCATGATATCCGGGTGGAAGGGTTGGGATGAATTTGGGCGAAAGCGGTGTGCCAATGGGGGCTTGGCTAGCCGTTGTAGTCTCAGTGTGAGGACTCGTAGTATTTGGGACCATTGTGTAATGGACCGTTTGTAGAGGGATAGTCAAGATGTGGTTAGCTGGCGGAGTGTTTGTACCAAGAAAATAATAAGCAGTAGTGAAAGGTACTATGTCTGGATCAGATGTTTCAGGCAGCTCAGGTGCGACGGTGATATCAATGCCTGCTCCTGAGCCAAAGAGATCTCGTCTAAAGATGCTAGTAGTCCAAAAAGGATCTTGACCCTCAGGTCCTATGAAAGGTCTAGTTGGTGATCTAGAAGACTGAACAACTATATCTCTGGAAGAATTCACTCGAACAATATGTCTCTCGGAGTGGGGAGGAAGTTGGAAGTCCTCTTGAGAATTGGTAATTTGGAATTGTTCTAAAGAGTTGGTTCTTTCCACTGGTGGAGTGGCAACATCTTGGACTTCACTTTGTTGAGGAGAGCCCTCCGGTGAGTTGGTAGGAAATGGTTAAGAACCTTCTAGATCTTTTGGGGGTAGGCCTTGCATTCTACATGAACAGCGTGGAGGGTCAATTGTGATCGAGTTAGAATTTTACAAAAGAAATTCTATGGCCACCTTGGGTAAACAAACAACACGTGCTAGTAAAATCTAGAAAGCAAAACCAAGCAAACAAGACCTTCCAATTCCGAAGTCACTAGTTGGTGATGAAATCCAACGTCACGATAACGAGACAAGAAGGGATTGGGCGAGGGTGGAAAAGTTACGTTGAAGACCTACTTAACGGACTTACACCCTGGTGAAATCTCCCACACACAATCGTGGGTATACCCTCCAAGGAGCCCGAGTGAGTATGGCCAACGTCGATTCCATGTACCATGAAGACTTACCCCTTCACAGTGACCTTGTGTAAGACCCTAAGAAGATAGGCTACTAAGGTTACCACCAACAATATTGATGCCTGGGGGAACAATCGACAGTCTGATCCACACGCAAGGGCAGGGTATCTAGCCCGAAATCAGTTTGAGAGGCTTCCACTCATCATTGTGGGTATACCTTCAAGTGACCCCCGTAATATGTGCAATCTCTACACCGATATCAAAAAATCGGGGTGAGTAACTCTGTCAATCTCAATGTGACCTCAGGTTTGACCCTTGTGTGAGAAGGGCTTCCAAGGACAAAATGCTGCAAAAGGAATTTGACACTCCTTATCACAAGATACTATTGTGTGTTTTGTGCTTTGGAGAGTGTGTCTCATTTCATATTCCAAATCTTTAGCCTAGCTAATGTTGGTGTAAAAGAGCCCTAGAAAAAGTTACTAGTTGAATTTTAAAATTGTGCAATATTATTAAAGGTTGTTGTTACTCAAAAGGAGACGGAAATGAAACCGATGTTGTGTGAGACTTTGACCCAACAATGCATAAATAGGAATGAATGATACAAATTTTTGTTCGATGAATCCTATTTACAGGAAGGAAAGAGGAGTTTTCTGGAACAATGTGAACTACGATGTATGATCTTCTCTGAAATGTAATATCAAACAACTATGAACAATGCAAATTCCATATTTGTTCTCTTTCAATACTCGAATGCCAATATTTTCAAATAAAAAGTTGCTTAAAAAAAAAAACGTCTTTAATTTTTATTAGAAACCAAGCAATAGGGATGGAACTAAGAAAAAGTAAGCAACCAATAAAAAAGAAATACACAACAACACCCAAATTGATCTTTCAATGAAGACAAAAATAACAAACTAACAAGACCAGTCTCTTCAAATGCACATGGGTAACAACTTTCCAAGTAATAAGCAATTGAAAAGGACAATTAATCTCAACTTTTAATCCAATCAAAGGCTCCTGATCAAACAACCACTCAGATTTCTAAACCGGAGATTATACCCTTGTTAAGAAAAGGTCAAGAGGTAAAAATTGAGAAAAAATGATCAAGAAGAGATTTCAATTTCTGAAAACTAATCATTCGCAAGATTTAAAGTCAAGAAACATTCAATCACTGGCCAAAAAAGTTCTTCCTAGACACACAAACACATCTAGGCATCTGAGGACACAGAAGACTTAATCCAAGAGTTTTACAAGTGAGTTTGTAGGCTGGCAGTGGAGTATAGTGCGAGAATTAAGGATTCTCGTAGGCTAGACACAGGAAGGGTGTGAGAAGTTTGCACTAAACTGAACATTGGGGTGCGAACCTTAGTTATTCTCGCAGGCTACAGAGAGGTGCAGTGCGAGAAGTTCTATAATCAAGCAAATCTTGGAAAAATGGCAGAACTTTTGAGGGAACTTCTGGATCCAGGGAGTCTATGAGGGTCTCCTCAAGACTCAAAGATTGATTGAGAATGAAAAAGGGTAGGTCTAGAGAAAATGGCCAAGAAAAAACCATCAAAATGGGTTGTCTCCCCAGTATGGTCGCCAATTTTGTTATCGGATAAATTGGTAGGTGCGGACACTAACAGATCTCTCTAGATCCACCTAGATCTAGAACAAAATAGGACATGACAGGACTCTTTCCCTAAGTTGTAATCATTGAATCTACTACTAAGAAGGAATGAGTGACATACATTTATATCACTTCCTTAGGTTTCTGTTGTTCTCGCTTCGCTCCGGTGCTCTTGTGAAATCAGGTCCAAGACAACACAAACCAACCAAAGTGAAGATAGCAAAGTATATTCAATGTCAACCTATGCATATGATCAAGGAGTTATGCAATAAAATAAGAGTGATTTTATGGGAAAGGGACATGTTGTTGTATTATATTAAATGAAAGTAGAAGATACAACTGGATTGCCTTGATGTCGCAAGCTTCCTTTCAGTGACCCTTGGTTCCAATACACACACTTGCTCTATATTTGCATGAAGAAGATCCAATACAACTTGATAGACCAGATAGAGTCTTCAAGCTTCTGTCCAAGCAAAGTTCTTCACACAATCCTTTCACCAATTCTTCATTCAATCTTGCTTAACCTTTTTCATGAGAAACCTATCAATATATAGGAGAAGGAGGGATGGTTACATGGATGAGGATGATCCCACCAAATCTGAGAAGTCAGTAGGATGCCAACCATACGAATGCCAACTCATTTTCTAGAAGATCCCCTTCTAGAACCTTCGTTACCTCTTCTCTTCTTCAAGCTTAAAAACAGGTCTGCACCCTACCTATAGAGCATATTGTGAACACTTTGCACCCTAAGTGTGGGTGTCTTGCGAGAATGAAAGATTTTCGCACCCTGTAACATAGGCATTTTGCAAACTCATCTTAAAAATGTGTTTTTTGGAAGAAGACAACAGTCACTTTTCTCAGGCAAAAAGTCCTTGTGGGAGCCTAAATACATCACTTGTAGAGACATCACCAGAGTGACCAAAATCATGTGTAACATCGCCTACGGTCAAGGTATTTATTGAGAGTTGTATTTGTTGAAGTTGATTTCATCTATTTTGTTAGAAGTTGTTGCACTTGTATTATGTCTTCGGCTTCGTTGAAGCTTTTGGGTGATGAATTGTATATTATGGTTTTAAGGGAAACATTAATGATATGTGTGATTAGTTTTTTTTTTGCGCTTCCTCATTGATGAGTTGATATTATTATGTTTAAATTTTGCACCTCCTTCTTGTAGATTGGAGTAAAATTTTTGTGCCCCCTTAAATTGAGATCATGTACTGTCTGTAGAAAACAAACACAAAAACTAGTAAACTTGAAGATTTGCCCACATTCCCTTCTCCATCATTTTTGTCCTTTAACCCCTTGATTTCACTTGCGCCTTGAAATTACTCTGTGCCTTATGGTCTCTACATATTGATTTTAATTTACATAAGAAATTTTCTGTACATTTGTTCTCTCCTTACCCGACGAATTTCCCTCCAAGGCATGAATAATTTTGAAGTTTTGGAGGGGCACATTCCTCAACCATGTTGATTTGCATAAGATAGAATTAGCCATCGCCACATTTTATCCTCCCCTTTCACACACACAAAAAAATTTATGAGGCCTCCGCACTCGCGAACAGGGAGAGCCATCACCACGTTTTTGTCTGCCCTATCCAAAAAGCTCAAGCTTCAGGTAGATTTACCTAAATTAAAAGCACTTCTATAATCCCAGGGGTGGCTCCCCTCTAGGCATAAACTAAAAAGATTAGATGCTCTAAAATGCTTGGATATTATGTATCTAAAGTCATTCAGAGCTATGTGTGTGTATGGGCCGGTATGACCAACTACTATGTTGATAGAGAAACAAGAATGACATTGAATATTACTAACCAGAAAGAAGATATTTGTAGAAATTTCAATACACTTAATGTATTTCCTGTGATTCTCTTGATCTAACAATTATATGCCACTGTTAAATACAAAATCGCTTCTACTAATATTCTTGCGGAAATTTAAACCACAATCACAAAGTGAAATATCAAGAACACATAACACATAAGTTTTTCTGGGAAAGCGTAAAGCTAAAAAACCCACTATCATATATTATGTATACCATGGATCATGAAACAATCTCATACAAAACTCTAATCCAATAGCTCTCAGTACAATACAATTGTCTCACACTATCATACAAAAAATTCAGCAAATACATGTGCCAATTCTCTATGTCCAGACAACTTGCCTCCTCTGCACAATCCCTGCAATTAGAATTCTCACAATGAATTCGAATTGCCTAGTTTCCACATGCTCATGAGAATATCCACTGCATGTGTGATTGCATGAGTGCACTTCACTCAAATCACAACTGATAGCCAAACTGTCCCTTTCACCTGTTATCTCAACTGGGTCTCCACTGGATCTGACATGCATGTAGTTAACCGTGACGAATCTTCAGTTGCATGTGATTTCACTGATTTGAATTAATTAATAGTTAATTCACTGAACTCTCACTAGTGTAAATTTAGTTACAACTAGTACAACTGGGCTTAACTCACTTAACTGAGTTAAACTACTTCACAACTCTCATAACTACACTTATAACTCTGTTACAACTTCAAGTCACCTCCATGTCTTACCAGTCAACCTTTGAACTCGAATTTCCCATAGTTAACTGATTTTCCATTTCAGTTAATTATTTCAAGTAATTATGAGATAATAGATTGATATTTATTGTCCAATTTATTTAAGGGAAAAGTAAATTAGACACATGTTTCTTGTTGAATTTTCAACACTCCCTCTCAACAAGAAAGGGATTATCCTTCACCCCAATCCTGTCTCTAAGATATTGAAATTTTCTCCTAGTGAGCGCCTTCGTCAGAATGTCTGCATCCTGATCTTTCGTAGGAATGTACTGAAGCAACATGATCTTCCGTTGCACACAATCTATGAGATGATGATACCGGATATCTATATTCTTAGATCTATCATGAAACACAGGATTAATCGAGATTTTAATGCAACTCTGATTATCACAATGAATCACTGTCAGATCTAAATGAGAACCAAACAAACCAACCAAGATCTTTCTCATCCAGATAGCCTCAAATGTAGCTTGACTCGTTTCCATGTATTCCTCTTTCATTGAACTAAGTGCCACGGATATTTGTTTCCTATTGTACCAAGAAACAACTATAGATCTGATACTAAAGATCCCCCCTGATGTGCTCTTTTTGTCCGTTGGGCTCCCCGCCCAATCTTCATCCGTGAATCCATGCAAATTCACCTCATCCATCTGTCTATACCATAATCCATACTCAGATGTTCCCTTTAGATATCTTAGTACATTCTTACACGCCTTCCAAAAGAGTTTGGTAGGCTTAACCATCGCTTGACTTAGCTGGTTAACCGCATAGCAAATGGCTGGTCTCATATTCACTAAATACATTAGCGAACCTACTAACTATCAATAGACAGTAGCATCCACTACCTCTCCAGAAGTGGCATCCTCTTTCCTTCAGTTTCCTGGAAGAGGAGTATCCATGGGTTTGTAGCTCTCCATGTGAAACTTACCCAGTATCTCCCTTCCATACTTGCCTCGAGACACAAAAATTTCACCATCTCGCTGCCATATTTCCAATCCAAGGAAATAATGAAGGCCCAAATCCTTCATCTCGAACTCCTTTGAAAGGTCCTCCTTGCATGAGTGCATCAGCTGCTCATCACCAGTCAATATGAAATCATCAACATAAAGAAAAATGATTAAAATCTTACCCTCCACCACTGATTTGTCAACCGAGATTTGGACAATTTCCCATGCATTGTTTTTGACAATGGAGTCATACTTCTCTACCAGTGCATGAACCCAAGTGGGATCCTACACTGTTTCCTGAAAGGAAGATGGTCCAGTCACAATACATTTTCTCATGAGAGCCATGTATCCATCAAATTGATCAAGAGACTATCTCTGTCTGCACTGTGAAGTAGGGGCTCCTACATTCTGTGCAGCATCTAGTCTCAATCTATCAGCTTCTGTGGTGCGCTTTCTGCCATTTCTGATGGATTGCTCTGCTTGAGTGGTTTCCTCCACTCCATGAACCTCCTCATGTGGCTAATCCACATATTGAGACTCATCTTTGGGAACCAATAGTTCCTCTTCTGCATGCAAGTCTAGCTCCCTCTCAAGCGACAACCGCATGGCTTTCCCCTCATCAAATTTTATATCCCGTCGCATAACAATCATCTTACTATTCGACAAATACACATGATAATTATGGGGTGTTTTTGTGTACCCCACAAATATCCCAACTTCAACAGTCGGTTCAAGCTTCTTCCTGGCATCCTTCATCACATGCACATAAACAGATGAGCCAAAAATTTTAAAATGAGAAACATCGGGTTTCTTACCAGTGAAATATTCTTTAGGTGTACTCATGCCAAGTATTCTATGAGGACAACGGTTTTGCACATAAACCGAAGTATTGCATGCTTCTGCCCACAAATGCATTGGTAGGCCCTGATCATGCAACATCGCTCGTGCTGCACCCACAATCATTCTATTCTTCCTCTCTGCGACCCCATTTTGTTGTGGGTTATGAGGCACTATGAGTTCTCTTCAAATTCCTTCTTTGCTGCAGAAGACTTTGAATTCATTAGAGATGTATTCTTCACCATTATCACTCCTTATATCTTTCACTTGCTTCCCCGACTCTTTCTCCACCAATGCTTTAAACTCATAGAACTTTGAGAATGTTTGATCCTTCTTCTACATGAAGAATATCCAGCATTTACGAGAAAAGAAATCAACAAAAATAACATAATACCTATGTTTTGTTGTTGAGGCAATCGAGAATGGTCCACACACATCTATGTGAATTCTCTCCAGGATCACCGAAGCATGGTTCTCCTTTTCATGAAAGGTGGACTTTACATACTTCCCTAAGGTGCACCCCTTGCACTGATCTAACTGAGCAAGTGTTCCCCTTGGAATTGCAGTAGATATTTGTTGCATGATCTTCAAGGCTCCATGATGAAGATGGCCCAATCATATGTGCCATAATTCACCCTCGTCCCGACTCATCACTTTTTTTGCCTTACCCACAATGGCACCACAACCATCTACCTCCAGCATGTATATATTCTTAACTCGAATACCTATCTTCTTGACTTGATCCATTGCTTTATGTTGTAGGAAATCTTTTCCATCACTGAAAGTAACGTCATAGCCTTTGTCCTCCAACATTGCGACTAAGACCAGGTTTTTCTTCAGACCGGGAACATGCATAACATTTTTCAATTGAAATGGTTTACCTGACTCCCTCTGAAAGGTAATGGTACCAATACCAGTTGCACTGTATCGTCCATCGTTGCCCATCTCTATATTCATTCTTATATATTTCTCCTCCAAGTCACTGAAAGACTCTGTATCTTCCGTCATGTGGTAGGAAGCGCCATTATCCAAATACCACACCGATTCCGATGCACTTGAAGCCATGGATGCGATCAAAGAGAATTCAAGTTCAAATTGTGAGACAAGAGCCTCACCAGTTGCAGCTCCAACAACCACCTTGTTCTTCCTCTTCTACGGACAATTAGTAGCGAGATGCCCATGTTCGTGATAGTGAAAACACTTCACTTTGGACAAATCCAGCTTCTTGACTTTAGACTCGGATTTTGAATGAAATTTCTTCCCTTTCCCTTTCCTTGCCTTGGCAGTCAAAGAACAATCCTCTTCATCATCATGCTTTGATGAAGATCCATCTCTGGTGTTCCGACTGAACTCCTCCTACACTAGATCCGACCATAGTTGTTCCCAATCTGGCAATTTTTCCCTTCCATTGACAGAGTCTTGATAACTGTGCCAACTCTTGGGAATTCCTAGGAGATCCAAGCTCACCAAATCATCAACAACGACTGTTATTCCCACACTTCCAAGCTCATCCCGACATTGGACAAACTTCATGAGATATTTTGGAATGGAGTCGCCCTTCTCCATCTTGATCTTCCTGAGGTTATCTTTGAGCGCCAATTTCCTATGGTCGATGTTTTTTTGGAACAGATCCATCAAAACCTTCCACATTGCATGTGGTGTGGCTTTCCCATGGAGACTTGAGACAATGTGGTCTCGTACTCCCTCCAAAAATATCCTCCTCGCCTTTGCCACTTTATTTTGCCATGCATCAAGATTTGCAGTGTCTGTCGCATCTGGCTTAGGAACATCTTTGTCAATGTATTCCTTCAAGCCATTGTCTTCGAGTACTGCCTCCATCCTATCCTTCCAATCAATGTAGTTCGAGTTTCCCTCGAGTGCATACTCCAACCTCGAGCCATTGAATTCCATTTCGATCTTGAATCAACTATAGAACCAAGAAAGTCCTTCTGCAAATTCGAATTCTATCCAACCACAAACTCAACTGTTGCAATCCCTCTTTCCCTGGGAGGTTCGCACCTCACCTGTGTCTAGCCTGAGGGAAGTTCACACCTCACCTGTGTCTAGCCTGCGAACCAGTGAATACCCTGATGTGCATTACCCCCACCTAGAGAATTGTCATTGTCTCAGTGAAGATTTCATTGCTCTCCCTGCCAACCTCTGACATTTCAAGTTGTCCCCACTAGAACTGGGTCCCTTGGCCTTTTCCTTGCTGCCACTATCTCAGTGAACTGCCCCGAATTCTCTTCCTGTAGCAATGATCTTAATTTTTTACGCACATTTCCCTTACAGCCAAAATCAATGATAATTTGTAATGAACAACGTTGATTTTTTAAACAATGTAATGTTAATGAGGCTTAAAGAGTTACAAAATGCAAGTTTTTTACTGATATATTACAGATTGATGATTTAACTTAATCAATGTTTTTACTAAGAAGTATAATGATTAATTTGATGCATAACTTGGATGATATAAAGTTTAATTGATGTAAAAAGTTCAATTGTTGTAGGACACAAATTTTATAAGGATGTTTATAGGTTAATGTCTTGCACCACAAGGATTTCTACAAGCAGTTGATTTCTCATATATATATAACTGTTATATAGTAATGAGGAATTTTGTGATTTAGCTCTAATAGCTTGATCGTATTTTTAATAGTTTATTTGATTAATGTTGATTATGGCGACTGACCCTTACAATAGTTAACTACTTGCCCCAGTTTTAATAGTTCAATTGAGATCGTAGCGATTATGGCAACGATGTAATGAAAACAGAGAATCTATATCGAGCGAATTGAATAAATTGGGTATATAAAAATTTTAGTGTTTAATGATGGATGTTTTGATTACAACTGTGATTAAAACAACTATTGTACCAATTTTAATTGTGATTATAATAGTTATATAAACAGTTTGATTATGAGAAACAATTTTAATATTTTAATAGTTTTGCATCAGCTTTAATAGTTTCAGTTTTAATTGTGATATAACAGCTTTATTGTGATTTAATTATGATTATGGCATTAATAATTTACTAAGGGAGAATAATAATTGATAGATTATGAGATACTTCAATGCCTTATGATGTTAAAGGGTTGTCTTAAAGAAAAGAAAGCAGGGAAGCATGGTTTATATTTTAAAGTAGGGATGTATTGTAATGGGTTTATATTAGTTGAGGTATGATACAATGTGCTAGAATAGTTTTATGATGGTAAGGTAGTAATGAGATACATCTAGAATGTTGCAATTTTTAACCCTGTCCTAATTGTGGTTACATTGCGCCTTGTTTGGATTGATTGAATAGAGTGCTCTCATTATTGTTTTCGTATAATGTATGACAATGCTAGTTGGTTTCAGACAACGTTGGATTTTATGTTTGGTGGAAGGCTTAGATTTATTTACGTTGTGCTTGGGTTCCTAGTGCACTTGTCGCAATGTGGCAACGTGATTCCTTGAAATAGGATCATTGTGCACATTGACCGATAAGTGCATACGATACCTGGCTTGGGTCATGCGCTTCCCAATGAGGGTGTTGTTGTTCATTGTAATTGATGTTTTGTACATTGTTCTGTAATGTTTTAATGTTATTGGTTTCTTGCTCACCATAAAGGTTCTAGTCACTTGTGTCATTGATGTTGGTTGCATTTGGTTGATCTTGATGTTTTCAGTAGTTAGTCATTTTTATTCTTCGTCTGTTTGAATGGTGTTTGTTGCTTCAAGTTGCTTGATGTGATAGTATGCTAGGTCTTTATGTTGGTATGTGGCCTATAGTGCATGCATAGTGTTTGTTGTCGAGATGCGATGCTTGATGGTATTATTGACTTTACTTGCCTTGCAAATTAAAAAAAGAAAATTGTACTTGTTATGCTTGCTTTTTGTCGTAATGATGGGGATCGTTACATATGGTATCAGATCCAGGTTCGACCCGTGACTTGGGATCACTACGGCTTCCATTGATTGGATAATTGATTTTAAATGTCGCTAATTAAATTGGTTTGTATTCATAAGGTAATCATGGTTAGGGGACGCCGCAGAGGCAGATGACGGGGTGTTAGGAGAGGAGGCGTAACACCCCCAGTAACATCCACACCCGAGGGGTCTAATCCCTAGGGAGACGAACAAGCTGTCAGGAAGGAACAAATAGTTGTGGGTGATGTGGTTGGGTTGATGAGGTCCTTTTAAAGGATGTTTGAGGAACTAATCAGTCGTTTGGATAGAGATGAGGCCAGGGTGCCGACACCTCCTTAGGGTCCACCGCGCACCCCGGCTGGTACTGGTAGCGTTCACCATGAACTCGAGAAGGTCAAGTTTCCTGAGTTCTTTGGTGCCACGGACGGAGCAACCACCAAGGCATGGTTGGATAATATGGCAATGTTCTTTGCACTTCACAACTATACCTCCAACATGAAGGTCTGCATGGAGGTATTTCAACTAAAGGGGAGCACTCTTCTATAGTGGAATATGCTCCTATCACAATTGAACATGGTCGTTGAAGATGTGTCATGGGAGTTGTTTGATGAATGGTTCCGGGAGAGGTATCTATATGAGGAATTAATTGAGCGTCAGCTCAATGAGTTCAACTCCTTGCGATAGGGCGTTCGTATGGTGCTCAAGTATGAGGCTCGTTTCATGGAGCTACTTTGGTATGCTCCACACCTGAATATCGAGAAACTTAAGGTCAACAAGTTTGTGTTCAACCTTAATGTAAGCATTCGTGCAAAAGTGATGATTCTGATGCCTCAAACCTTGCATGATGTTGTCTAGAAGGCCCTCATAGCAGAGGAGGAGCTCGTCAGCGGAGGTCAGAGGAGGAATCTGGCGAGACCGACCAGACCAAAGACATATGGTGCACAACAACATCAGACTCCAGTTAGACATCCACCAGGGTATCAAGGCGCTTCGAGAGGATCCACTTTCACTACACCACAATGACCGTTGCCTCCACAACGGACTCCCTACAGAGGACCACAACACTATCACTAGTGCCGACCGCAGCAACAACAGTTTAGGCTTGTTCAACAGAACAGACCAGGGTTCCAAAATGATGGGCCATTAACTTCTACTTCAGGTACCAGGAGTACTGGATCGAAGACAGGGTGTTGGACATGTGGAGAGCCACATTACCATCGTGACTGCCTAGTTGAGAGGGCTAGAGCATCTAGATCAGTCGAACCCACTACCGTGGGAGATTTGGGTAAGGCCCATCAGATTCATGCAGCGGTGAATAACCACTAGGCAGAGCACTGGTCAACTGTGTTCGAGATTTCAGGTATGGTCGCTAACCAGACCCTTATTATTTGGATAGATCCAGGTGCTACAGAGAGTTTTATTTTTGGTGTAGTGCTAAAAAGAATTAAGGTAAAGGAATTCGAACAGAATGAGTTTAGCTTTGTAGAAATGGCTTCGGAAGCCAAACACAAGTTTGGAGGAAAGGTTACGAGTTCTAACCTTAACCTAGGAAAGTTTGTCATAAGGGCCAACCTGTACGTCATGATCTTAGGGTCTTATAACGTCGTGATTGATATGGACTGGTTGGAATTGCATGAGACGATACTCAACTATAAGACGAAATGGTTGAGCTTGGTCGATGACGAGGGAAAGAGGAGCATTTTTGTAGGTCGGAACCAGGGAGTATCCCTAAGGTTAATCTCTTCCCTACATCTACAGAAGAGCATCCGTAAGGGATGCAAGCTATATGCGATCCTTGAGTTAAATGAAAAGGGCGTGGCAAAAGGTATAGAAAACCTTTTGGTAGTGCGAGAGTTTGTGGACCTCTTCCTAGAGGAGTTACCAAGCTTGTTTCCAAAGAGGGAATTGGAATTTACCATTGACCTAAAACCAGGAACCGAATTGATACCAAGAACTCCTTATCGGATGTCGACCCTGGAGTTACAGAAGTTGAAAATGAAACTGAAGGAGTTGTTGGACCTAGGACTTATACGTCCAAGTGTGTCACCATGGGGTGTGCCTGTTGTTTTCATACGGAAGAAGGATGGGTTGTGGAGACTCTTCATTGACTACCATCAATTGAACAAGGAGACTATCAAGAATCAATATCCGTTGACAAGGATTGATGATCTGTTTGATCAGATGAAAGTCGCGATAGTGTTTTCAAAGATCAACTTGAGATCAGGGTATCACCAATTACAGACCAATGAGGATGAAATCCATTAGACCACCTTTAATATGAGGTTTGGACATTACGAGTTTATTGTTTTACAGTTTGGACTGACAAACACACTAGGGGTATTTGTGAGTTTGATGAACGGGGTGTTTCACGAATAATTGGACAAGTTCATCCAAGTATTCATTGATGATATCTTGATATATTCTTGGATGATGGAGGAGCATGATGAACACTTGCGCTTGGTACTACGATGTCTACAAGAGAACAAATTGTTTGGGAAACTGTCAAAATGCTCATTTTATCAATCGAAGATTCATTATTTAAGGCATGTCATCTCCAGCGAAGGCATCGCTTTGGATCCCACAAAGGTCGAGGCTATTATGGAATGGAATGCGCCAATGAAGGTCCCAGAAGTGCGTAGCTTCATGGGTTTAGAGGGATATTATCGACGATTCGTTGAGGGTTTTTCAAAGATAGCAAATCTGATTACGGAATTGCAGAAGGAGAACAAGAAGTTTGTTTGGACCGAGAAATGTGCGAAAGCATTTCAGAGGCTCAAGGATTTTTTGACGACATCATCGATACTAAAAGTCCCTGACATGGATGAGGACTTCTTCGTATGCACTAACGCATCCAATGAAGGCTTAGGCAGATTCTTGATGCAATACGATCGAGTGACCGCTTACATCTCGAGAAAGTTAAAAAGGCATGAGGAGAACTATGTGATGCATGATTTGGAGTTGTTAGCCATTGTGTATGCATTGAGAGTATGGAGACACTACCTTATTGGACAAAAATTCAAACTAAAAACGGACCACTGTGGTTTACAACACATCTTTACGCAAAGCGAATTGAACGCACGATAAAGGCGTTGGTAGGAATTGCTTAGCAAGTACGATTTCAAGATTACTTACATACAAGGAATAGTGAACAGAGTGGTCGATGCGTTGAGTAGGAGACCACACATATTTTCGATGATGTCGCTTCATACGAATCTACGTGAAAATATTCTGACTTGAGAGCGCGACGATGAATGGTATAAAGAGGTTAAGGAATTTATCGAACAAAAGACCATGATGGTACCCAAGTTTGAGGGATTTACTATGGACAATGATGGATTATTGAGATTTAATAATCAGATTTACGTACCGCCCAATGACGAGTTGATGAGTTTGATCCTAAACGAGGCTCATAGAGCAGTGTACATGGCTCATCCAAGAGTCACGAAGATGAGGGCACACCTTAAACCCTTATTTTTTTGGAAAGGAATGAAGGCAGACATAGTCAACTACGTGGCGATATTTCAATAATGTTAGCAGGTGAAGGCTGAACATAGACATCCGGTAGGATTAATACAACCACACGCTATTCTGGAATCGAAATGAGAGGTCATTTTGATGGATTTCATTGTTGGATTTCCACTGATGGAAAGAATACATGACTCGTTTTTTGTAGTAGTCGACACTCTGACGAAGAATGCTCATACGAAATATCAGGCACCTGACATAGCTAGAGTTTTCATCAATGAGATAGTGAGCTTTCATGGTGTGCCTAAGAGGATTATATCCAATTGAGGATTTGTGTTTACAGGACAATTTTGAATGATTTTCCAAGAGGTCTTGGGAACCAAACTTAACTTTAGTATCGCGTATCACCCAAAGACAGACAAGCAGACCGAACAAACAAGCCAAATCTTGGAGGATATGTTGCATATGAACATGATGGACCAACATAAGTGTTGGGAAGAATTATTTCCACTGGTAAAATTTGCATATAACAAAAGTTATCAAATCACCATTAATATGGCAGCATTCGAGTTTCTTTACGGCTGACCATGTCAGATGCTTTTGAGTTTGGATTGGCTTGAGGATAGGGTCCTGGTGGGGCTAGAAGTGATCCAAGAAATGGAATATCAAATGAAAACCATAAGGCAAGGGATCAAAGAAGCACATGATCGGAAAAAGAGTTACGTTGATGCACATCGTGTCGACCGTAATTATGAAGTTGTTGATTGAGTCTTCTTGCGGGTGAAACTGGACAAGATTTTGATCAAGTTTGGAAAGGGAACTAAACTCTCTCCTACGTTCATGGGACGTTTCAAGGTTGTGGAAAGGAAGGGGCCCGTGGCTTATCGACTAGCCTTGCCTGATTCTTTGAGGCATATGCACGATGTTTTTCATGTATCTGTTTTGATACATTATGTTAGTGATCCTACACATGTGATTGACATGAGTTTCTTGTAGGTATCGGATGAGGTTGCGCTCACGGCAGAGCCAATCACAGATTATGGAAAAATTATAGAACCGCTATTATACAAAGTAAATTTAACACAATTCCATTCATAATGAGAGTATCGTAACTGATGATGATGAAGTTGCAGATGTTCTTCCGCGATGGTGCTCCCTCTGGCCTCCCACTTTCTAACCATAGAGACTTCACCGATACCTCCCAAGCAACCCTAGGGGTAATCTTATTCCCCCTCATCCCCTCAAGCCACAAAGGGGCCACGCACACAAAACTAGAAAAATATTCTAGCTCCCAGCTTGCCTCGCAAGGTAAAGCCACCACTCTCTCCCAAGCTGGGTATCCCAACTCTCACAAGTAAAACCAGTCAAAAATTCTACAACATAACTTTACTCATAACCAGTGTGTCCCCCTTTTCCCTCTCCCCATTTTATTTATAGAAGTTTCCTTAATGACACATCCCCACTTGCACAATTTATTCGCTTTTTAATTAATTAATTAGAATTATTCCTTCCCTTACACTTGTCACCCTTTCCCCCAAGTTGCACAAGTAAATACATATTATAATTTAATTAAAAGTCAAATTCCCTCACCCTTCCTAAAAACGATCCTTAATTCGCTCCTAGTTGTCTCTTTATTCCCCATATTTCCATTTAATGACCGATGCCTTACTAATTATGAGTTGAGTTAGAGTAGGATTCTTCTCTAGTTAAACTAGTGTTAACTAGACCCTAGATACCTTTCTATGCGTGCACATTCCTTCATGTTTATTTCTTTCTTATGTTAATTTCCAATTTGGTATTTTCTGCACACATGCGCATTATATTAATTCTTTAGACTTATTTCATCTTTCTCAATTTCTTAAATTGG
The DNA here is from genome assembly GCA_032191745.1 of Picea mariana. Lineage (NCBI taxonomy): Eukaryota > Viridiplantae > Streptophyta > Pinopsida > Pinales > Pinaceae > Picea > Picea mariana. Next base: position 254,736 of record JASDQU010099742.1, read on the forward strand.
TTTACCTCACTCCTATTTTTTATTTAGTTAATAATTTTAATTTTAGCCTCTTTACAAAACTTAGACTTAAGCTTAAATAAACTATTCTAAAAGGCTTAGACTCTTAAAGGGATTTATAATTAACAATTTCAATCCTTAATTAATTAATTAAATTTGGCAATGCTTAAAGATTTTACAAGGTTTAATTATTTGCTCAAGGTTTTTCTAGGCCAACTAGATTCATTGACTCAAGTTTTGTTTCCGCGACGTGCCCTTCAAGACGCATTCTTTGCTCCAAGGGTGTCACTTGCCTTTGACTGGTTTTGGTAGTTGTCCAACCCTTGGAGCCAACACTCCATTGAGGTGACCTTGTGAGAGACTAAGGGCTTCTAAGGAATAAAGACCCTACCTTATTGTGCGGCCCTTATAAATCTTCTTGAGTGGCTTTCTTGGTCTTCCCTCATGACATCGTGGACCTCTCAAATTAGGTAATTGTTAACCTACAATTTGAGCCATGGTGAGAGTGCAAGTAGGCTATGACAGGGACTTTGCCACAACTCTCTCTTAATATCTGGTCTATGTGCATGGCCCCTTTACTCCTTATGTGAGTCATATTAGCAAACATTTGTCAGCCTGCATCCATCAATGAAACACTGTCAATGATCCATGAATAAAATCATACTATAATCGATCATATGTCACATATGTATAAATGAAATACCCAAACCAATACAATCCAGTGCCTGACTCAATCTGAAGTCCAAGGAGGTTCATTGATGCCATCGGCACCCATAATCTGTCAAGTGTCCTGCACACTCAGGGAGACTCATCAATAGCATCTATCAATACATATATATCAAATAACATTAAATCACAACCATCAACATCATCATAAAATCCATAAGCGAAACTATAACCATGTGCTATAACTGGATCACTTGCACGCAAGTGTCCTCAAAGAATAAGTTGATAACAGGTGCTCACAAGAGAGGGATGTTACATATATTGCCTCATTTGAAGGATTTTCTTCATAGGGGCTTCACTCTGTGATCCTATGACATAGCACCTTTGCTCATGGGATATTAAATAATTCCCCTAATTTCACTACATATTGAAAAATATGTTCCAAAACCCTTTTTTTGAAACCCCCTCCAAATACATCTTTCCATTTTGAAATAGCCCTTTTTATTTCTACCCCTAGTATGGAGACAAGACACAACTCTTATAAGCTTGCAAATAAAAAAAAATAACCCCCAAAAAAGCAAACAAGTGCATTAACATGCCAACATATAGATATATCATTGTAGTAAGATAACCTTGGGCTCAAGTCCTTGGTGTTATACTACTTTTACCCCTCTCTTAAATCTAATACATTTTCAGGCATTCTCTAAAAGATTTATTAATATGGATATCTATTTGTAGACATAGAAAGGTGATCCACCTCAAGTCATAACTCTTTTTCCTTTAGATCTATGACCTCGTGGACATTTTAAGAAAATATATTTATCTATCTAGTTTGTCTTTGCAATAATATTTAGGCTTATAAAATCATGAATGTGGGTAACACTTTCGTGACAATCAGGTCGCGAAAATTGCTAACGACAATTTTTCGGCTGAACTATTGAATTTGTTAACCCAAAAAAACTTTCGATCGATTTTTTTATTTTGGTCGAAATTTAAATATAACGAAATCCTCTAATGTTGTGCCACCTAGTGCAACCAGACATATTTTTTTTGGTTTTTAAAGTTTTTTCCACTTCAAAAATAACTTTCGATTGAACTATTAGTTCAAACGAAAACCTGTAACTATGGCACTTCTTAGAAAAGTGTGTGTTTACTTTAGCTTACTCCAACTTCAGAAGGTGTGAACCCCTTACAATACTATGAGTTTGTTTTCAGAACTAGTACCAGCATTTTGAGAATTGAATCTACTTTCATTTCATACAATTTGTATTCAATTTAATTACTTTTTAGTAATTTTAGTTAATTTTATAAAAACATGTCTGCATATTATTTTAGGATAACATAATGATTTAGTAAAACGAAAAATCAGTGTCTTCAATAATACATAGTCGAAAATTATGAAAAATTTATATGACAGAACCTCTTGTTGTCCTCTTCAAAAGGGTATTTTTAAATTTTACTTTTAAATAAAAATTATGGTGGGTACATGGATTCGAACTAAACATATTTAAAATCTACAACTTTTTCAGATTGGTCAAATAATTATAATATTCATCTGTCGTCTTCAAAACTATAGTCATACTTTAATAGAGTCTATTTATATTGTTGCAACATATTTTTTTTTCATAAACAAAAATTTAATAATGAGTAAATTTACGTCGATAAACATAACCAATTATCAGTGGCTTCATTTTTAGTGAACATATTGTCAAACAATCGCTAAATTGACATATCAAATGTCAATAAAAAAATTTCAAAAAATAATCAATAGAAATCTAACAAAATTCATGACGAGTTTTGTTTTTATTGTAAAGTGAAATTCTAAAATAAGTTTTGTTTACCAGAAGTTGAAAAACTTATGAAAATGTATTTATTTTCTCAAAAAACAAGGAAAATAGACACCCACATTCACGATTTTACCCATTTGGACTTTTTTCTTATCATTGATCTATCTAATAACTCATTGGACTATTTTCTTATCATTTAGACTAGAAGGCACTCTCAATAGTCTAGAGATGCAAGAGATTGTGATCCCAAGTCTCAGTCCAATCTAGGGGAATTATTACCATTGTTTAGGTAGAAATGAGTCCATTTTTTTTATACTCTATCATTGTATTGTGTTTTTTCATATATTAATATAAGCATGATTTTTCCTAAACAAGGAAGATATATTATGCTATAAGAGAGGAATATGGATCATATGGGATATTATTATAATACAAGGAATGCACCAGAACAAAAGTAGAAATATCATGATCTTAGTTGGTGTGAGAAATTTTTAATGTCTACTTTTAAAACTTAGCAAATGCCAGTTAATCTTTAATTTCAAATAATTTTTCCACATACTTGCATTTTGTTGTAGAAAAGAGTCAATCAAACTTTGTAACTTAGTATTTAGTATAGAGTTGATCTTTCCATGAACATGTTGAAGTAAAATCTTTGACACTGGACAAGAGGGTCCATTCCTATATGGCCAAGAAAATGCTCTCCTACAATGACATGGAGAATATTTGTTTCCATATGTCATGAGGTGATGGTGCAACCGCACTCCTCGGAGCACGTTCGCTTCCTCAGGACCCTCTTTCCTCTCTCGACCCAAAGAACGTAAATGTTCTTCTATTCCCCTATCAGAAATATCTACCCACAGATTCCTCTTTATTCGATCCCCTTTTCTGCACTCAAAGGATCGAAACTTCGCGGCTTTGTGAGTTCACTATTGATCACTATACTCACGGATCCCCGAGATCTGATATGTCAGTCAATGCTGAATTCCCCTAGGCTATATCGGAACTTCGCTCTATCGTGTCTTCGCAACCCGTGACACCAAGCGCTTGAATTTCCAACCTCCGACACGCGAGGCGCCGAAATGCCGAAACTCGCGATCTCGCTCCCTCGCGACTTCGCTACTTGCGAGATCAAATGACTCCTTCCTTGACTCCCGAGGCCCAAAACGCCGATACTCGCAATATCACTGCCTCGCGACTTCGCTACTCGCGAGGTTAAATAATTTCCCCGTCGACTCCCGATACCTGAGACGCCGAACCTCCGATGGTTTATGCCACCTGTCCTCCACTATCTCCTATGGCCCACACTACTTACGTAGCTATCGGGATATCGCATCTCGCTATATCGCGACTTCCGTGGCCAAATCTTCCGCTTCTTTTCTCGCGATGGCCCGATAGTCAATCTCGCGATGGATCCAATGACCCTAGCTGTCTTGGATCAACGGATCGATTTGTTCTGAGCGTCGAACCTCTTCACACTTACGCTGTAACTTTCTCGCACTCCTGGGAGATCTAACGATCCACGGTAGCTTGCGGATTCTCCTAGGAGAATACCAACCATCTACTCATCTTTACGCAATCTATGAACAAGAAGCATCTCTCCACGAGACTTGTCCGCCAACCTGCACTTCTTCCCTTCAACCTGCTCATGCACAACTTCTGGCTTGGCCCTTCAAAGAAATTGAAGGTCTATCCCTCCTGAGCTTTCACGACTTCAAATCTTTCAGAAAGAAACTCTTGCACGCACTCCTTGTGGCAAATCTTCAACCACGACTAAGTGTTGAAGCCTTCGATCCTGCGCACTCCTGCAGCAGAAATGTTTCAATCCCTTTGCTCAGAATCGCAACTCTGAGTCTTCGTCTAGCCTGCGCACGCCTTGCATGGCTCTGGTGCCAAATCTGCACTTCTGAGATGAATGAGAACAAAAGCTAACTCTACTTGAACACTTCTGTCAACGCACTTCTTGCGAACAATTCAACTGCACTCCTTGCAGGAATCTCTTGGCTCAATTAGAGAAACAATTGAAACTCATTTACATTCGCCTGAACAGAGTAATTTGGTAATCTCTGGGGATGAACTTTGCCTTCATTTTTGCAATCATTCGTTCCCAGCTTCTAATCTTTTGCTTGCCTTTGCAGCGTCGATCTGCTTGTAGCTCGTCCCACCATAATGCTGCACATCCCTTCAGGCGTGTGACATCATGTCCGACCTTCTTATCCTCTTCGATATCCTCATAATCAAAGTAAGTGTCAAGAGCTCTAATACAATCTAGCAGTTCTTTTGCAACCAGATTCCCTTCATAGACTGGAATGTCCATTTTCGCCTTTGCACCCATCCTGGAAATGGCTTTGATCAATCGCTCGGTTGATGCATCTTCTGCTGTGACCTCTTCTTCATGTCCAGCTTCCTCTTCAACTTCGGAATCACTAAGATCCCCTGCATCAACTCCATGTCTCTGAGCTGTCTCCATGTCTTCAAGCCTTGCTCGGAGATCTCTCATCTGTCTCTCCATTTCTGGATTTCCTGTCGACCTACCTCTTCTTCTCACCTCCCTATCTTCGGGATCAGGTGATTGTCTTTCCCTTCTCGGTGGCATGGTGAATTCTCCTTCTTTGCTATAGAAAGCAAGAGACAATTCCCGCTCTGATGCCACTTGGTGCAACCACACTCCTCGGAGCACGTTCGCTTCCTCAGGACCTTCTTTCCTCTCTCGGCCCGAAGAACGTAAATGTTCTTCTATTCCCCTATCGGAAATATCTACCCACAGATTCCTCTTTATTCGATCCCC
>JASDQU010099742.1:288446-319258 GCA_032191745.1 Picea mariana
CATAATGACTTTGATGTTGGAAACATACTTACTTCTCTTTTCTTGTCCTCTTTATGGAATATATATATATATATATATATATATATATATAATTTCCTATAAATTTTTTTTGAATTTCACATCAAAATTCACAATGTTTATATAAGTTTAGAGAGCTTTAATTTAAAAAAAAAAAAAATATAAAGTCTTAAATTTTTATTGTTACATTTCATTAAAAAGTGGAATACATATTCATAAATTCACCTCAAAGTTATGCATAAATGAAATTCATTATCAAAGAATTCTAAGTATGAGTGCACACATTGCAATTATCAATGTGGTGTACATTAGAGTGATAATATTGTCTTGTTATGGATACACTTATAGTTCCAATATAGGAACCTAGTCATATTGATTCAAAGTTTGTTATTGCTTAACCTTATATAAACATATATGCAATTACAAATGTGGTGTACATTAAAGTGATAATATTGTTTTGTTATGGATCTGTTAGAATATGTAATTCATACTTGTTGTATTATTGGGTTAATGACCTATTGAGGAGGTAGTTATAGTTAGATGACCTGAGAGAATAGATCAAGGAGGTTGTTAGATAGTTGGTTGTGAGAAAGATTCTCTCCAACCAAATCTGCTAGTTTGGTGCGTGGTTGAGATATTTGCTCAACCTCTATTGTTATTATTAGAATAAGTTAGATCTGATAAAGCTCTATATAATGAGCTAATGTATTGTATAATATTATTCAGTAATCTAATAGAGATAGGTAATTATGTCTATCTCATTTGTTAATTTGGTATCAGAGCGTAGGGCTAGGCGTGACTCCCTCACAGGAGTGCCTAGGCACATGAGGAGAGTAGAGGAGTGTGTTTGACTGATTGAAGCTTGCAGCACTAAAGTAAGGAGTAATCGTTCAAGCATCGATCACTGCAAGGATCAATGATCCAAGATGTCTGTTGATTTTTTTGAGATCTTCATTCTGGAGTGACTGTGTGTTGTGGTTGCGCCATCCCTCGACCGTGCGTTGTATAGCTGGTGTATTTGTTGGAGTTGTTCTCTCCATTCGCGGGCGTATGATTTTGATTGTTCGAGTTGAGTGCTATCCACGTTGCCTAGGAAATTTAATTTTTTATTTGCAGTCTGGTAGAGGTCCTGTCGGATTATTTCATCAACGACTGTGTGGGGCACCCAGTGGAGAAACGAGCGCATCACCAGTGATGAAGTCTCCATCTGTGAGTGGATCGACTGGAATAGTCGATTGGCTAGGTGGTCGTTAGTCGGTGTGATGTCCAGGGAGAGCTTCGTTCTCACTGAGAGGTCATGGGGTTCGAAGCCGATTACATGGATCTGGTCATCGAAATGCAGGGCCGAGACATATTTGGCGATCTGGTTCTGCAGCTGGAGTCGATCGTCATCGGAGAAGCCGACGAGCTTGACGTGAATGGGGAGAAAGATTTCTAGGGTTTTGAGGTAAGCAAGGCAGTCCAGGGTATTGAAGTGAGCAGAACGCATGAGGGTGGTGGCCGTTTTGTATGTTGTGGCAAGTAGAATCGTTGTTTTTTTTATAGTCGATGCATTTTGTGTGTGATTGAAGAAGAAGCCGAGTTGAGTATGTCCGAGGATACTGTAGAGTGCAGCTGAGAGGAGACTCGCTGCCATAATCTTGCTGGAAGAGTCTTGCGCATAGTGCAGGAACCCAAGTTGAGTAGAAGAGTGCAGAGTTTTACAAATGTTGCGGTAGCAGTATTGGTTGAATGAAGCCATCATTTTTTGCAATAGAATTGTGGTGTATTTCTGATCATTGAGAAGCATTGGTGTGGAGAGAGTCATTGTCATGTGAAATGAACCACTGGCAAAAAGAAGCAGTGTGCTATCAGGGAGCCCGAGAGATGTGATTTGAGGAGGAATTTATGTTGCTACATGGAGAAGTACTGCTAAAATTGTTGAAAGAATCCCTGAAAATTTGAATTGTTTTTATTAGAGAGAAGAGCCATGTGTATTAAAGGACATTGTCATTGAATTGCGTTTGTTGGTGAGTTGAGAGCTGCGTTGTGGCACCTATCATTACTATTATGTGCTGATGAAATCGAAAAGTTGTCACATAATCGCTAGGTATCACTGCCTGTGTTGTCAGGGAATTAGAGAAGGTGATTGTGGAGATCGGAATCCCATCCATTGCATGGAGGAGTGTTGCTTGTTGTCGCTGCCACCAAAGGTGTAATCGCTAAATTATTGAGGAGAAGAGGCACCTTCACGAAGGAATGGTTATGTCATTGTTGTGTGAAAGTTTCCTGCATGTAGAGCAGTCGTTGTTGGGTATTGTGAATTAGTGCCTACGTGGAAGAGAAGTCATGTGTTTCCACTTGACAGGAGTTACCGCGAGTCTGAAGCAGCTGTCTTTTTTTTTTAAAAGAATCAAAGGGAGTCGCAAATTGTTGGTCGTTGCTTGCTGTTATCTAAAGAGGGGTTGGAATCGTTGGTTAAAGATCATGTGGATCGATGTAGATCTGTCAAAGAGAGCCACAATCTTTTCATGATTGCGGTGAAGTCTGAATCACTTGTTGTGGATCCTGGAACCACAGTATATTTTCTTGTTGTTGTGTATAGACAACTACATTATATATTCAGTAGTCAGAGGCTCTTACTGTAAGATCCAGGTCTTGGAATCAACTATGTCATTGTGCTCATTGGTCATCAAACAAAAATATTGCTTCCAGCTAGAAGCGAGAGACAAGTCACGAAGGAATAGGAAGCCCGAGGAGAGGGAGAGATTGAAGGGCGTGCGACAAATGGTTGTCCATGATATTGCAGAGGACTCTTTTTTTGAGTTTTGGAGAGGAGCTGCAATTGCTGAGTAAAGGAGTCATAAAGAGAGAGGCTGCTATTGTTGGTGTTTGTTGTTGTTTGTGCCATTACATGGAGGTGTTATAGAGAAATAAAGTGAGGTGTACGTGCTCATTCCGTCGGACTCACACATCCTCCAAATTAAGTCACAAAAGTAAGAAAGTAAGATTGAGTTGTGCTTATATTTCTTGTTTGAAGGTGTGATGATAGTTATTCAAGTTGTGTGAAGTGGTTGTGTGTCTTGGTCAAGAATGATGATGATATGTAAATGGGCATATGTAATGGGATTGTAATATTGGGCATATGATTGGTGAGAGTATTGTTGATATTTTATGTACCTGATTGAATTGTTGTAGAGGGTGCATGATCGGTTGTACCCAACACCCCAGGTTATTGTCCAAATTGTAGTGCTTAGCCATAGACAAGCTAATTTCCCCAGGTTTGTTGTAAGCCCTGTTAGTAAGGCATAAACATGCATATGTGTTGTAGTGCAGAAGCACATGTGATCACATGATGTGATACTCTCTCATAGACAAAGAGGTTGTTGTATCAAGTTGTGGAGTTAACCATTGTGAGAGGTACAGGGGTGACAAGTGTACCTGTAGCCTAAACTTGATAATGAATCGAAGAAGCGAGAGACTTCGATTCAAGGTGGGGATGTGAGATGGAAGAATCTGAAAGTATGAGACCAAGTTGTGAGTCTTAGAGTATGAGGGACCAAGTCATGTTTAAGGGAGAGCTTAACATTGATGAGCTATGTAGTTGAAAACAATTCCTAGAGAACTAGCAGTTACAGGGATATATGACCCATGACCCATGTATTCTGGTAGATGGATTGTGTTTTATATGGACATCAATAATTATATGCAGGTACAAGGTATAAGAGGAAGCAAAGAAAGTTCAAGGATGAAGCCCACACTAAAGAAAGAAGAAATCAGTATGACCAAGCACAAGTAAAAATGACTCAGTCAACAAGTATTCATTAAGGGGGTGTGTTAGAATATGTAATTCATACTTGTTGTATTATTGGGTTAATGACCTGTTGAGGAGGTAGTTATAGTTAGATGACCTGAGAGAATAGGTCAAGGAGGTTGTTAGATAGTTGGTTGTGATAAAGATTCTCTCCAACCAAATCTCCTAGTTTGGTGTGTGGTTGAGATATTTACTCAACCTCTATGGCTATTATTAGAATAAGTTAGATCTGATAAAGCTCTATATAATGAACCAATGTATTGTATAATATTATTCAGTAATCTAATAAAAATAGGTAATTATGTCTATCTCATTTGTTAATTAAATCCACTTATAATTCCAATATAGAGACCTAGTCATATTGATTCAAAGTTTGTTATTACTTAACTTTATATAAACATATAACTTTGTTTGGCATATGCACACTTATATGGATGGACAATTCAATAAACTAAACTATTACGAGGGAACTCTATAGTAACAACAAATCACCATCTTGTTCAGATTTGTCTCTCATACTCTCCATACTTGTACAATAAAGTTATGTTAGATATAAACAAACATGATAGCAAAATTCTTGATATTCCCTTAGACTATATTTTATAAATAAGGTTTTTATAATAACTAGATTCATATTTTTTTGTCCATTAATATTAATAGTTAGTTGATAGAGAAATAGAGATATTGTCAAGCTTCATATTATTCATTTAATTGGTATAGATGGGATTTAAAAGTTAAAATTTTATTAATTTTTTAACGAATTTTTTTTGTTTATTTTAATTGTTTAAATATTTCTTTTGCATAATTTAATAAATATAGATGTAATTTAAATACATCAAAATTGCTATTATTACATTATTTTTTTTAAACTATATAATTTAGATCAATTAACTATTAAATAATGAACTATAAATAAAATAAATGTTGTAGAGATTGAATATACATAATTAAATTTAAAAGCATTGAAATCCAACCATATCTATATATGGGAGGCTATACAATATGTATTAACTATTAAATAATGAACTATAAATAAAATAAATGTTGTATAGATTGGATATACATAATTAAATTTAAAAGCATTGAAATCCAACCATATCTATATATATGGGAGGCTATACAATATGTATTGCACTACTTCAAAGTGCATATTGTTTACCCAAATAATAAATAATAAACCAGGCATAAATGTGAAATATGGAATGTAGTAGAAATTGATTTACTTATGGGAAAAAAATCATACGAGTCGCAAAATGGATACAAATTACTTTACCAACTCTGCATTGACCAAAATAGTAATTAAAAAACTTACATGTCACGTGATTGATAAAAAAAATTTGTGTGCACATGATTTTTAGAATCTTTGAATGTCATTAATAACTCCACGGCGATGAAAAGGACTGTTAACTGCCACGTTACTCAATTATTTATTATAATCAATTCGGTCATTTTTTTTCCTATGTGCTAAAACCCTATTCTATAATTTCATACGTAAAATGCGCATAAATCTAAATGAAGATTCTTTAAACTCTTGGAGATTACTGACAACTTTTTTAGTCAATGAATTAGGTAATCTCAATCACGTTAAAACACATAAAGACTCTTTTGCATTTATTGATTAATAAATGTTCCATTAATTAATTATATCTTCATTTATTTAAAATTATTTTATTTTGATGAAATTTAATCTTATATTATTTGTTATAAGATAATTAGATTAGCCAATGAATTAAGTAATCTCAATCACGTTAAAACGCATCTAGACTCTCTTGCATCTATTGATTAATAAATGATCCATTAATTGCAATTATATTTGTTATAAGGTAATTTGTTCGGCAAATATGGTTAAAAATTTAAATTTTTGATAGTCAATAAATAGTTTTGTTCCACTCCCGGATGGAGTGTTAGTTGAGAACATGTGTGAAGATGGAGGGGACGGTGTCTACCAGCACAATACCAACTACAATACCAATTACATGACTGGCACATGCACCTCCCCTCCTCCCACACCATGAATTTACGCAGCCTTCACTCTTACTAGCGCGCCATTAACACTTCAAGTGCGCTTTTCTCTGTCTTCTCGTCCGATCTATGGAGTCTCCATTACTATGGTCACCTTTGCGTGTGTGCGTCCTCCCTCTCCAACATTATTCATACCATGGCGTTCACCGGCGGGTTCTTCAATTATTTCTCTTTTCACCATAGCCATCCCACGTTCTGCACTCCTCCTCGGTGCTCACCTGCTACGCTAGCCATTTCTATGTGCCTGCATACCTTATTCTTACCTCGACCATGCCTTGACTGCGGGGGAAATCCAAGTGAGGCTCGACCTGGTACCAAAATAGGTCGCGCATGGCCATTCGACCTCATCATGCCCCCGCACATTCGCACAAATCTCCGCCTTCTTCGCCCTCCTCCTCTGGTCAATCCTCTCAGAGCCAAAGTGGCCTCCTGCCTCTTTCCTCTCCTTGGGCTTGTCGAGTTGAGTGGTTCGACTTCTTGGGAAACTCACTGGGATTTTCCCTAGGCCCATTAACGGACCTGGCCTCTTCCTCGCAACCTGCCTTGGTCGTCCCACCAAATTCGCCCAAGAATTCAGCTCCTGTGCCACCGCCAGTGCACTCACCACTAGTCCAGTCTCCATGGGAGGACACCTCCGTCCACCGGGAGAAACCTTAGGACCAGCCCCACTCCTGCTCGGATTGTGCCACCTGCGCAAAGTTCCAAGACGATTTTGCAATTCTACAAGACCTAGTCTTCAAGGTTCTCAAGGAGGTGGACGACCTACGGTTCCATCTGGAAATTATGGACAAGAAGGGGATACAAATTTTGCAACTGCTCTCCTCTCTGCATGTCTCTCGACACTCCACAGAACAGGGACCCAGTGCACCAGCGGCCTCAGAGGTGGTCTTGGTTCTAGCTCTCCAAATGTCAGCAGTGGACAACACGGCAATAGGCTCATCTTTGGCTCTCCAGGCGCCTACATTGGATAATGTGGCATGCAACACGTTGGTTGCTTGAGCCACGACATCTGCACAGGTGTCAGACTGCAAGGCATGTTTTTAGTTATGTTTATATTTTGACACTCGTACTTTTGGTTAATTCTCTAAGTTTGTCATAAGCCAGTCCTAGAAGGTCTAGATGCTCGAACGAATCAGTTTCTCCACGGGGCAATTTCGTTCCATATGTTTAAAACTATTGTCTGAATCTGGGGTTTTGGTTTAGAAGGCTGGTTGAATTGGTTTTCCTCTAGGGCAATTCAGTAATTATGCTCGGACAAACTTGACGATAGTGTAATTTTTTGCTCTGAAAGATTTTTTATATATATACTTAAAAAAAAACTTTGTTTATTTATTATATATATATATATATATATATATATATATATATATATATATATAGAAATCACATTTTTATGTTGTTTAAATTGTATTTCTAAATGTATATATTGATTCAGTTTGCTGAAAATCCTTGGGGAACTCTAGTTATATAGAATTACTCACTCAAATATGTACATACAACAATTTCTCAGTAAAAATTATATAAAAAAAATATAATAAAATAAAAATCAAAACTTAGAACAATTAAACTGAGTTTAAATGAGTATTAAAGCTGTCATAACCATGAATTTACCCAACTATTTAGATTTGAAATTCCTACCTAACTTAAAGTAAACCCTTTATGTAATATAATTAAGTTTCATTTTAATTGAGAATGGTCGGCGGAGTGATAATTTATTTATCAAATGGAAGCGTAATGCTAACTTTAAAGGCCTTATACGTTACGTTATAATTATTTGGGAGTTTTATTTAGAGAATTCGTGAGGATCTTACGGTTTAAACGGTTGTGGTTGCAGTAAATATTGTTGAATATTTATATAATTGTTTTGATAAATATTAGTTATTTATTGTTGTGTTAATTGAGGTGTTGTTTAAATGTTTTAGGTTTTAGTTTTTTTTTTTTTGCTAGAATCAGGTCATATAAATTTGGGGAAATCATAATTTTATGTTGTTTAAAATGCATTTTTGAATGTATAAATAGATTCAGCTTGGTAAAAAATATTTGGGACAATGTAATTATACGAGTTAACCACTCAAATATGCAGATCCAACAATTTATTGCAAGATTTAGAACAAAATTGAACAAACAATATCCACTAAAAAGAGCCAAAATGTAAAATGTTTAGACTACAACTTTTAATTGATACAAATCTGTTTAAATCTATTCAATTTTTCCTTAACCAGAATATAACTTATTCTATTTATAATATATTTACTTTCCATAAATATATTAAAATAAAAATAAAATACCATTGAGAATTGGCATGGCTTAAAACTGTTTTTACTTGGCTAAGTGCTTGTTTTCCTCAGACTAAGAAAACAGGTTAATGGCCCAAGACCCAGAAACATCTGACATGAGTGAAAACCTGACCTCTTACGAACCACCACCAGCTGATTATTTTAGATGCCCTGGTTTTCCTTGAATAAGAATGATGAGTCAGCATCTATAACAGCCAATAATAACTATCCCCACTGCTGATTTGACATTTTGAATTATGATATATTTTCAAACCAGCAAAAAAAATACCATTAAGAATATGCTACAAAGATTTAGCATATGCTACAAGAAACTCACATGAAAGATCCGTACCAACTTGCCAGCATAGGTCACAATGGGACCAGTGCCAGCGACCCTTCTCAATTATCCAAAACGAAACTTGCAATCAATCTCTTGCGTCGGCGTGCCTCCTCGAAAGCTTAAGAAGCCGTTATAAATTCATGTGCGTTGCGCCATAGTTTCTGTCATCGTCTTCATCTACACTGTTGATTAATTCATCATAAAGTTCAGATTCATATAATAGATAGGCAGCCATTGTCACAACCAGCAAAGTTCATTGCAGAAAATCGTTGCAATGGGAACGAGCAGGAGTATCAATGGACGTTGGATAATGTTGGTGCTCGTCATTTTTGAGAGCTGTTCCATTGGTGCCATTGCCCGTTCGTTTGATTTCTATTATTTCGTTCAACAGGTAGTTTCATGAAGTAATTTTGAACGTCAAATTCTTTTTCAGCGTTCTTCTTTATGTATGTTGATGGCAATTAATTGCTTGTAAATATAGTGGCCTGGTTCATACTGCGATACGCGCAGAGGATGCTGTTTCCCTCGCACGGGAAAGCCTGCTTCCGACTTTTCCATTCATGGCCTCTGGCCCAACTACAACACCGGCAAATGGCCACAGTTCTGTGATTCTTCCAGAGAATTCGATTACTCAAAGGTGCTGCTAGTTCTATATTTTTCCATGTAGGAATAAAATCTAACGTTTACCTTATATGATCATGACTGTTTATATATACTCTGAGAAAACTTGCAGATTTCAGATCTGGAGGAAGAGCTAAACAGCTACTGGGGGTCGTTAAGCTGTCCAAGCAGCGATGGACACAAATTCTGGGGACACGAATGGCAGAAGCATGGCACTTGCTCTCTCAATCTTGATGAGCATTCATATTTTGAGAAGGCTCTCTCCTTGAGAGAAAAAGTAGACATTCTCCGGGCGCTTAAAGCCGCAGGTGATCAATGAGGCCACTGGCAAGTTAATTCCTTCTGAGAAAATCATTGTTTAGATCTGTAATATTAATTGGTAGTTTGTTTGCAGGTATTAACCCGAATGGAAGCGAATACAGTTTGAGCGATATCAAAGAAGCCATTAAGCAAAGCACTGGGCAGCTCCCAGGAATCGATTGCAACAGAAGCGACGAGGGAACCAATCAACTACTTCAGGTGTACGTATGTGTTGATAAATCTGACGCTTCCACTGTTATCGAATGCCCCATTTACCCACACAGCAATTGCCCAGCCAAGGTTGTATTTCCTCCTTTTGGGGACGATCAGGAGGTCCAAGGCGCTTCCACAGAGCAAAATATTCAGGGAACGGACGAGCTGTAGGTCTGGACAAACAACATTCCTTTAACTGGTTCATTTTTATGATTAGAATTTCCGATTTCGACCAGAATTTTAGAGGTTTCTCGGTGGCGACGATTCAATTTGACTGTACTTCTTGCTATAAAAATAAGAAACAGACCGAGGGTTTATGTTACAATATTTTTCTTTAAATATGGAAAAAAGCCAGTGCCCATGCAATGAGGTATTTGAAAAAATGCAAATCTGGTGTTTATTAAACGATTAATTATATAATTATACCTAAAGGCTTATACCTATTAACCATAGTTAGATTTAATCATCTGGGTTTCTATGGATATGATTTAATATGGTCAGCTTAAGATTTTATAGGTTATTTTCTTAACTTTAATCATCACCGAGATTCATTAATGAAATTAGATTGATAATGGTTGGATATGATTTAATATGGTCAGCTTAAGATTTTATAGGTTATTTTCTTAACTTTAATCATCACTGAGATTCATTAATGAAATTAGATTGATAATGGTTGATAGAATAATTTGATCTTAATTGCTAATGTTTTTTTTTTTTTTTTTTTACTAAGAAGGCATTTTACCAGCCAAAATTTCTAATATTGTGGATCTCAAACCATCCACAAACTAAATCTGGACTCTTGTAAAACAAACTAATAACAACATTCTAAATTTTCAATAAATTCTAGAAGTTTTTACATTATTATAACATCTCCTTGGATTTTCTACAACACCTAATTTGCTTCTAAAAACTTCAAATTTAAGTTTACCGAGAGGTTTGGTAAATATATCAGCCACATTATCATTTGTATTACAAAATATCAAACCAATTTAGTTTGATTCAATCTTTTCTCTCACAAAGTAGTGTTGTAGCTAGATATGTTTTGATCTTGCATGATATATTGGATTGTGTGACAATTTGATAGCACTTTGATTATCACAATTGATGCATATTGGACCATTTTGCTCCTCTTGGACATATTGGTCAAAGCTTTTATTAATATATTAAAAGGACTATGTATTCTAAGTGGATGTAGTTATGGGTTGTATACATCCATATGCTACACAAGTAACGTTTGAAAAATTAGTTTCATATTGATAGTTGCATTGGGTTATTTCCTTACTAAGAACTTTGAAATTGATATAAACTATAATGTACCTATGAAGGATAATATGGGAAGGGGAATAATGAATGTATTTTGGACATAATGAGGGAGTATGCCCACTTGGTATTCTGTGACTAATAAACAAGCCACTAGGTAGTTAGAAGAAATAATATAATAATGAGGTGTGATGGCCATAAACCCAAATTTATACTCATGAGAAAGTATATATATGTAACATTCACCAAGCTTAACTGATGAACATTACATGCGAAAATGCTCATAGAATTAAAAAATTTATGCTAACTAATTTACGGTAGCTTACCCGCTACGAATTACACACATATTTAACTATGTGTCGCATACCATTAATTAAAGGCATCTACATCATGCTAAAATTGACATGAATGCAATTTATGTAACTCAACACATTAGCATATAAATTGTTGTTAAACACAAAGTGGATACACAACCATTAAGCTCATAAATATAACACAAAAAACAGATAAAACACTTATCTTTTAAATCAATTGTTCAGCTAGTTGCCGAGGAAAGAATTTCCACCGAACCATAGAATTTTTGTTCTACCCCTAATTTGGGGCTAGAAATCCACAAAAGAGGGTGGTCTCTCACTTTCTACTCACAGCTCAGAAAATCCCATAACCCATTGTTGTTCTCCTACATCTATCCTGATTTTCCATTATCTCTCTTCCTCTTGACCGACCCAACCCAAAGAATGTACCCCTTCACTACTCTCAATTCGTCGAGTGTCTCATTTGTTTATCAGGGTCTCTCTCGCACAGGAAACCAAGAATCTCACTACTAGAAAACTCAAGAGAGCTCACTTCTAGGAAAACTACTAGGAAAACAACAACAATCACTTGTTGTTACAATGAAACTCTCATAAGAGTTAACTCTTTAGGCCTGACAACCTGGACCTTCAGTCTTCTTCTCCAAATATGCTCTAGAAGTTTCCCTCCATGGTTTCTCTAGCTCTAATTCCCTTCTTCTTTGTTCTCTTCTTGTTGTTTATGCAAAACATGACTATAAAAAACTTCACATTCTCTCCATATGAATTTCCTCTCTTTGCTTGCTTGTTTGACTTACACACTTCCCCACGCTGACTATACTGAGCCCCCACGATTCCAATAACTATGGGATGTGACTCCTCACACCCACCCTCTTACATGTATTCAATGATTGGCTTTGGTAACATTCAATTAGAAATTAGAAGGTTCATATACCAATAGTAATTTTAGGAAGTGGGTTGAAATAATAGACATGGGTAATTTCCCCTTGGACCCCTCTCTTAGACATTCTATTATACCCTCCCTTCTCTTATTAATTAATCATATCCCATCTCCGTCCATATCCCCCAGCGATTGGCATCACATTTTATTTATTAAAATTTAGAAATACAATTTGCATATACATCGCTTAGTTGTGGCCACGTTTCATATCTACATTATGCATTAATTAAACATGACATTATAGAGAGGAAATTACAATATACATCTAGGTATAATTGTATTGGATATTATGGAAGTTGATTATTGTATTGTAGCAAGCATGGCTTGTGGAGTGATTCCTTCCATAAGGAATATTTGATAGTGTTACATTACCTTAAGGGTTCTCTCTATATTCTTGTGTTGTCTATTGCATGGATGCATTTTATTATTCTTAAGTTAAGGGATTCTCTTTTATCTTTTATATACCAAGGTTTACTATAGGTGGTATCAAAGGTATTTTTGGGGCAACAAGTGGAAGACATTTTTTTTTTCTCTACATATTTTGAAAGGGCAAAATAGGATGACAACAATTTAGACCCATTCATGTAGATTTCTTTGTAGAATTTGAAGAAACCAATTGAAAATATCATTTCATCTAAAAAAAATACCCCAAGTTCAAAAACATTTATCATTTAGAATGAATTCTAGAAAGTGGAGATATCATTGATTTAAAATCATCTAGTTTAGTTTTTTTTTTTACAATTATGTGTATTGCAAAGCATATATACATTTTAATAGAGTGCTCAGATGTCCGCCAAACCAATTATAATAGATGAAAAATTCCTAGAGAATTTCATAATTGGGGTCATAATAGAGATTACGATCAATATTAAGGGAGATATAGTTACTTCAAATTTGCCACCTCAAAACCCTAGTTTTATAAAGGAGCTCCATTGAATAGTAAGGTATTTCTTAAAACAGTAGTTTAAGTTATGGGTTTTTTTCTTTTTAAGAAAATGTGTATTTTAGAGGAAAAGATGATGGTCCTAATATTGAAGAATTCATAAAGGATTGTAGGAAAAACTCTCCAATCATGTGGAAAAATTTTCTATACTACTATTTGTAGGGTGATGCTACCATATGGTGGGACTCACTTCACTTCGATAATATGAAGGAACATTTTAATGAATCATATGAACAAGCATTTTCAAATAGGTGATCGCATGCTAAGAAGAAGGATAAAGAGAGTTGTAATGATTTATTCTCATGTGACAACTTCCTATTACAAGTTCATGGTTGTATCCAACAACATAAGGTTAAGAAGTATAGAGATAACATTCAAGGTAGGGTAATACCATCAAATAGTCCTTATGGAGGAATCACTCCACAAGTCATTCTTACTAAAATACAATCTTCAACATCCATCAAATCTCAAGACAATGAGCACATGTGTATTTATACTATCTCATGAGTATACATTGGGGTCTATGCCAACTAACCCTTATTATTATATTATTCCCTCTACCTACCTAGTGGGCCTATTTATTACCCACCAACTACCAATAGGGCATATTCTTTTATTATGTTCACATTACATTCATTATCCATCTTTGGTAGTTCCCTAGGTACTCCATATTATCCTCCCTATGTACATTACATAAACTATGACATTCAATTACATGTAATATGAGTCGCTCTATGGTGGAAGAAGAAACACTTACAACATGTATGCTTGCACTTGGTACAATTTTTATTATTGTTATCATTTTCATTATTTTCATTATACCTTTTGAGTTGTTTTCCTCTAGTTCTTCAAGTTGTAAGGAACCTAAACTAAACTTCGTAGGATATTCTATGTTTCTAAAAAATGTAAAATGTATTTTGTCTCTTCAGTTTAACAATATTTTTTTGTATGAACCTGCTTAATTCAATTGCTTTCTTTTGTTCTCTTATTGGTCTTCCTTCTTTTCAAGCTCTCAAGGTTTGAACTTATCAATTGTAAGCCATCTAATCAGACTATCCTTCTATTTCCAACATTATATCTAAATAATCTCATTATGTCTTTCATATCAATTCATTTCCAACATTTATTCTAAATCATTTCATTAAAACTTCCATGATTGGGATTTGATTGGATGTTATATCATGGAGTTCAACCTAGATATGAGCTAAGGATAATTTTTTTGGATTTAGAAAAAAAGTTATTTAATATGAGCATAATATTTGAGAATAATGTGGACCTATGTCTTTAATTTAACTCTCCTTGTTTATTGTAAACCCCAAATGACATATCTAGTATGGTGTTCTTTATTTGATTTTTATGTGTAGTGGCCATCATAGAACATATCAATCAAATATTTTCATTTGAGACTAACAATGTAAAAGTGGGTTTAATAAATTTTGTCTACTTTTCGTTGAGTATAGGTCTAGGATAAGAGGGTGAAAAGCGAATAGGATGCTAAAAAATGTAGTAGAAAGGTTTATAGAGCTTTGATATCATTAAAGTAGCACAAGAGACATAGGTATTATATACATGCATTCATATCTATTTGAATGATATTTAATATTATGTTTGAATTTTTTAAATTTTTTTTGTAAATAAAAAAGTTGTATTTCCTGACTAATTCATTGTCACTATACCCCTCTGTTGTTAATAAATTCATCATTACCATTATAAAGGACAAGATATTGTCTCACATATATAAAGCACTAGAGTATACAAATGCTCCTCAAAGTATGATGGAAAGATAAAAGTTGCATCATGACTTTATAACTAATTCGGTGAATTGGAAATAAATGAGATGAATACCAATATTTAAAATAAAAAAAATTCATTGCAATGGAAAACTATGTTTAAAGAATGAAGCATATTTACTAGTAAATATAACATAGTTTGTTTACTAGTATTTGTGAATAGACAACGGGCACAAAATAGTGAGGAATGATGAGTGTTCTACTAGTGCAACACATAATCCTCTAGCCATTCCTTGGTCGGTGGCTACATGATGCCCCCCAACCACGATGCCTTGTATAGATACATCCAATACCATTGACATCATCCCTCCTCATGCAACACTAATGTTGTGCATATAAGTGAAATGAACCTCTATGTGGAAATATATATGGATAGCGAATACTGTAACATCCTACTTTGGCACACTGAGAAAACTTATTATTTGAGGACACTTGCTCACAAGTGATTCAGACTATTATGATATTAAAACATTTGTCCTTGATTATGATGCGTTATGGTAGATGACATGATGTTTTACTGCTTTGACATAGACAGGTGCTATTGACTTGGTTTTACTGAGTGTGCAGGGTTTTGGACCTTGAGGATGCAGAGGCATCGACGGAACCCTTAGACTCCGGATCGAGTCAGGGAGTGTGCTATTGGGGTTTGATTGTTTTATTGTGATTTTAGTACATTTGATTAGATGATATGATGTGGACATGTTCTGACATGATTGTTGATGATGCAGGCTGACGATAGCTTGCCGACCAGACTCACATATGGAGTAAAGGGGCCACACATGACTACCAGAGAGGTTGAGGGAGAGGTGTGGACAGTAGCCCTGCCACAACCTACTAGCACTCTCGCTGTGGCTCGAACTGTAGGTTAACGATTATCTAGTTCGAGAGGACCCACAATGCCGCGAGGGCAGACTGCGACAGTCGTTCGCGATGATTCTAAGGGGTGTGCAATAAGGCGGGGGCCTTATTCCTTAGAAGCCTTTAGTCTCCCACAAGTTCACCTGGCGAAGTGTTGACTCTAGGGGTTATTGATGTCTACCAATCAGTCAAGAAGCGAGTGGCACCCTTGGAGCACGTGGTGCGTCCTGAAGGGCACGTCGCACAAAAGAAACAAAAGAGGCGAGTGGCACCCTTGGAGCACGTAGTGCATCCTAAAGGGCATGTTGCGTTGATGATGATAAAGGAAGGAACCTAGATGGCCCTAAGACTGAAAACACATTAAGAAATTTTAAAACAACTTCCCTAATTAAATGTCGCCTAGTTCAGAATCTAAGTCCTAAGTCTGAAACATTGCTAGGGGTAAAATTTTGTCTACCCTTGAGAAAACATCTCTAAAAATTTAAAATAGTAAAATTTAAAATAAAAACTCTTTAAATAATAATTTTGGTCTTCATAAATTTTTGGGGTAATTGAAGAGAGTAAGAAATTAATTAAAAGCTGTGGGTAGAAAATATAAAGAAGAATTTAATTATTTTTAATTTTTGATAGTTTAAAAAGATGCTGAATTAATAATAAAAGGGAAAAAGGGATTAAATTGCAACTGTCGTTTTTAGCTCTAATAAAAAGGGGAAAGAGGGAAATTATAACATTTAGGAAACTAGGGAATGGAGGTAACTTAAAAAAGGGAAAGAGGGGAACTTATGGTAAAAAACAAGGTCAACTTAGTAAAGAATCTGCAATTAAGAACCTTCTAAATTGAACTAAATTAGCAACTTCATTTTAGGGAAAGTATTTAAAACATGTAAGGGAATCTAGGGACACCTAGGAGTAAAAATAGGAGTATCTCTAGGTGGGTGAGGGAAATAAGACAATTTAATAAATTAAGGAATTTAGTTAATGGAGAAACATGGGGGATGAATGACACTTGTATGAAGGAGAGTTTTTAGAAGATTTTTATTAAAACTTAAATGAAATGAAATTTAGGGAAAGATGGAAGTTCTAAAATGCTATAAAAGAAAGGGAAGAGAAGGAAGAAGGGAGGATCGGCAGTTAGCGTAACGTTACGCTGCTGGATTAGTGACTTGACTGATTTACTTGTGGGGAGTTGGGATTTCCCATCTCGGATAGGAGTGGTAGCTCAGCCTTGTGAGGCGAGCTGGGAGCTAGACATACTATCTGGATAGTGTGTGGCCCCTTTGCGGCTCGGGGGGCTAAGGGGGAAGCAGAGTACCCCTAGCGATTGGCTGGGAGGTACCGGTGTAGTCTCGACAATCGGCGAGCGGGAGCGGCACGCAGCGAGTGAACGTCATTCGAGGCGGGCGTTAAGGCAATGGTACGCTTTTCGGTTGATTCATAGAATATTGTGGATGTATGTTTTTAGATCTACTTGTGTATTGGGTAGTTAAACTGTTGACAACTTCATGACTGAAATTTTTGACCGATTGATTGACATGTTCCTTCTTGAGTTGAATACCTCTGCATTGTTTATCCCTTCCTCTGTATGTTGTTCACTGTGATTGCCCGATACACATTGTATTGCCGCTTGTTGTGATGGTTAGTGATTTCATTTTCCCTTATTCAGAGAGCATTTATACTTACACCAACGAGTGCATTATCCTTATATCGGGAAGCAATTATTACATCCCAGCGATTTCTCGACGATTTTAGAATGTATATCTGTGATTTTTAATGTTTAAGGGTTAGCGTTTTGGTAAATGTTTTCTTCTGCATTTTCTTTTCCTCTTTTTGACTATGTTGCTACAACACTTTTCGCTTTCCCTTTTTGTTGTGAAGTGCTTGGGTGAGGGCGTCTACGCTGGAGTGGAGTTAGAAAATGGGCAGGCCGGATGCATTGCCACTAGTGGGCATGATTTTGCCACTGCTTGTAACCGACGGTGGCTCTATTTAACATCCGGTTCGTGTCAACCTTTCTGGGCGAATCGCCTTAGACCAATCCTGCGTTTCCATTTTTTTGGTTTTTATTGTTTTAAAACAAAGAAATAAACCCCTGCGTGATCATTGGTTCAGTTATTTTTATTTTTATTAAAGACTAAAACCCTGCAATTCCATTTTTCCTTTTAATTTCGAACAACACACCATCCTGGCACTCTGCCACGATTGGCTCTTAAAACGATTTGATGGGTCGCCGTTTGATTTGCGTGTCTGTTGATTTTATTGTAATGACTGGTTAATCTACCTTCCTAGTGCGAAAGGGGAGATTCGTACCCACCTTGTATTGGGCGATTTCAGGGGATACGAATTCCTGTGTAAACTCTGCAATTCGACTGAAGGCCTTGGGACTCCGTTCCTCTTATTTCCATTTTTTTTTTCTCCTTTATATTACAGAGGTTGCCGCGTTTTGGTTTTTCCGGTTGCTAGCTTGGTATTTTCCTCACAGTCGCTTCAGTCACTGACATCAATCTTAAGCGCTGGGGGTTCTAGTCGTGCCTACTGCAGCTCTAGTAATTGATGGTAATAATGGATGACAAGGGAATCGATTACTAAAGGGCGTGACTAGTGAATCTGATGGCAAATTTTAATAGCTTTATGGATGCAGTAGTTGATGGCAGTTCTGTGGCAGTCTTAGATTTTGTGTTATTTCACTGACCCCGGAACCTGTGTGGTCATTAACTTACCTCTTTAATGCCATTTCTATTTTTGGATTTTCATTGACACATCTAATATCTAGTCGTTGTCTTTTTATGATATTAATCTAATAATTATATGCAAGTAACTTGACTTTAGTTGTTTAACAAACAAGTTGAATTAATTACCCATATGTTTGTTATCGACCCTTGCACAATCGTAATTTAATAACTAAGACCGTGTACCCTTTACAAGCCTACAAATTTACACCTCTTTACCTTAAGGTTGTTGGTCAGAGAATATGTGAGGGATAAGAAAATATTTATGATGATAACATCTGCTTTTATCATAGTTAATGGTGGGGATTAATATGTGTTTAATGGTTAAGAACATGTGTTTCCTCCTAAGAGGTCACAGGGTCAAATCCAGAGGGGGGTAGGGTATGTATACCTTCGTAGACTTTACCAATCAAATCGCTGGGCGGAGGGGGGTTCCTTGTCCCACAAACAAGGGGGTCTCATACACCAATTTGGTGTGCTGGCTTGGCCGTGACCTTAAAAATAGATTATTATTATTATTATTAATTAATAATAAATCCTTAGACAGTGAGATGCTCTTGAAATCCTTGTGCTCTTGTGTAGATTATCAACTACTCAACCTCAGTCTAATCATAACATACCTTGTTCACCAATTGTAAAAGTATCCAATAATAATTAAATCGTTGGAAACGATTAGAATAGTAATTTATGTTATCAATTCTTTAACTAGGCATAAAACCATGTAGCATAGCCCAAAATAAATAAGTAAATGACATTCATAGCACATTCAACAACTTGATAAGATTTGATTGGAAAAACAACGAATTTATTTTAAATTGGGTAAAGGTCCAATGTCTATCTCATTTTGGTATTATTGAATGTGGTTGTATGAAATTGGGAAGCAAATAAAATAATCCATGTAAATAATAAAGGGTGATGTGGAAGGAGTGATGCTTTACAAAATAGAATGTCTTTTTAGCTAGCACAAATTCTTATTTTACTAACCTGCCTTGTCATCCTTATGGGTGTTGAGTATATGCTTCATTCAGTTCCAATTTAGATACTTGAATTATAATGATGTGTAGATGGTTGGCTGACAAACTAGTTAGATTTTGATTAATGATTACTTTTACTTTAATTATTAATCCAGTTGAATTTTAGACTTGCTTAGTAATGTTCTTTAAATGAAAAATTAGATGATGCTCTGTTGTCACTGGTAATTTAGAATTGCGAAGTGAAATGTTTTCAAGACTAATTTAGATCGTACGTTAATGATATTATGCACCTTAGACATGTGAAGTCGGGCTCGTATTGGAGGTCGGAATATATTGTGTTAAATACCTTACATGCTATATGATTTGTCTTTGTCTCGTGATTGATTAAAATGACACCTTCCGTGCAATACTGTAATAGTAGTGAGCAATTTAATGAGTTAATAAGGATGCACTAGCGTAAAATGCCTTACTATAGATAACCTTGTTGATTACGATCTTGGTGGTTATGTGATTGTCATTAGCTTAGAAGGCTTGGTTTGCTTGTGACGGGCAGGGTGTAGACACCTCCATGTTCCTTAGAACAGTCACCAGCCCTGAGACCTTAAATGGTTAAAATCGATGGGAACCTGGGCTTGAGCATTGCTTATGTGTCTTGGAGGTCCTAACCATTGCAGGGTAGGACGGGCGGGTAGTCAGTCTTATTATTTGATCGGTTGATTGTTGTTCATTGCTGGCAGATGTTGATGTGTGTCTTAGACCCTTATGTTGATATAGCAGTTGCATGCGTCATGATTTGTCGTCATGTGGCAACGTAGAGTATAATGTCTTGTTACCCTGGTACACACGCACACACAAAAAAAAAATTGCACTTGTTATTAGAGGTTTGTCATCATAACGAGGAGGATCGTTACATAGGCTTGTTCAGCAGAACAGACCAAGGTTCTAGGCCGGTGGGCCGTCATCTTCTACTTCGGGTACCATGACTATTGGGCCGAAGAAGGGGTGTTGGACGTGTGGGGAGCCACACTACCAGTGCGACTATCCTGTGGAGAGGACCAGAGCATCCGGATCAGCCGGACCCACTACCGTGGGAGATATGGGAAAGGCCCATTGGATTCATGCAGCAGTGAATAACCGCCAGGCAGAGCATCAATCGACTGTGCTCGAGATGACAGGTACTGTCGCTGACCAGACCCTTAGTATCTTGATAGATCCCGGTGCTACTGAGAGTTTCATTTCTGGTGCAACACTAAAAAGGATTAAGGTAAAGGCAATCGAACATGACGAGTTTAGCTTCGTGGAGATGGCTTCGGGAGCCAAACAGAAGGTTGGAGGAAGGGTTATAGACTGTATCCTTAACCTGGGAGAGTTTGTCACAAGATCCAACCTGTACGTCACGATCCTAGGATCTTATGATGTCGTGATTGGTATGGATTGGTTGGAATCGCACGAGGCGATACTCAACTGTAAGACAAAACGGTTGAGCTTGGTCGATGACGAGGGATAGAGACGAGTGATTGTAGGATGGAACCAGGGAATTTCCCTGCGGTTCATCTCTTCCTTACAACTTCGGAAGAGCATGCGCAAGGGGTGCAAGCTTTATGCGATCCTTGCGCTAAACGAGAAGGGAGTAGCGGAAGGTCTAGAACACTTTCCGATGGTAAAGGAGTTTGTGGATGTATTTCTAGAGGAGTTACCTGGGATGCCTCCGGAAAGGGAATTGGAGTTTACCATAGACCTGAAACCAGGGACCGAACCTATAACCAGAATGCCTTATCGGATGTCGACCCCGGAGTTGCAAGAGTTGAAAATGCAACTGAAGGAGTTACTGGACCTGGCACTGATACGTCCTAGTGTGTCACCGTGGGGTGCACCTGTTATTTTCATAGGAAAGAAGGACGGATCGTGGAGGCTTTGCATTGACTACCGTCAACTGAACAAGGCTACGATCAAGAATCAGTATCCCTTGCCGAGAATCGATGATCTGTTCGATCAAATGAAGGGTGCGACGGTGTTCTCCAAGATCGATTTGCGATCAGGGTATCACCAGTTGTGGATCAAGGAGGATGACGTCCCTAAGACCACCTTTAAGATGAGGTTTGGACATTACGAGTTTACTATTTTACCGTTTGGACTGACAAACGCCCCAGGGGTATTTATGAGTTTGATGAACGGGGTGTTCTGCGAGTACTTGGACAAGTTCGTCCAAGTGTTCATTGACGATATTTTGATTTAATCTCGTACGATGGAGGAGCATGAAGAGCACTTGCGCTTGGTACTACAGTGTCTGCGAGAGCACAAATTGTATGGGAAATTGTCCAAATGCTCTTTTTATCAATCGAGGATTCACTACTTAGGGCATGTCATCTCCGGCGAAGGTATCGCCGTGGATCCATCCAAGGTCGAGACTATTATGGAATGGCCCGCGCTGACGAATGTCATGGAAGTGCGTAGCTTTATGGGTTTAGCAAGATACTATCGACGGTTTGTCGAGGGATTTTCGAAGATAGCAAATCCGATCACGGAATTGCAGAAGAAAAACAAGAAGTTTGTTTGGACTGAGAAATGCATGGAAGCATTTCAGAGGCTTAAGGAGTTGTTAACAACAACGCCGATACTAAAGGTCCCTGACATGGACGTGGACTTCTTGGTATGCACAGACGCATCCAAGGAAGGTTTAGGTGGAGTCTTGATGCAAGACGGACGAGTGGTTGCTTACATTTCGAGGAAATTGAGAAGACATGAGGAGAACTACGCGGCGCACGATTTGGATTTATTAGCCATCGTATATGCCTTGAAGGTTTGGAAACACTACCTTGTTGGACGAAAATTTGAACTACAGACTGATCATTGTGGACTACAACACATTTTTACGCAAAGCGACCTGAACGCGCGACAACGGTGTTGGTTGGAATTGCTTAGCGAGTACGACTTTGAGATTACTTACATAAAGGGAACAATGAACTGAGTGGCGGATGCTTTGAGTCGGAGGCCACACATCTTTTCTGTGTTGCCTCTTCAGATGAATTTACATGAAAAGATTCTAACTGTATAGCGTGACGATGACTGGTACAAAGAGGTCGAGGGTTTTATCGGACAAAACATAATGCGGGTACCACGATATGAGGGATTTTCATTTGATAGCGATGGATTATTGAGGTTTAAAAGTCGGATTTACGTTTCGCTAAACGACGAGTTGAGGATGTTGATTCTGAGCGAGGCTCATAGAGCAGTTTACATGGCTCACCCGTGAGTCACGAAGATGAGAGCAGACCTTAAGCCCTTATTCTTTTGGAAGGGAATGAAGGCAGACATAGTCAGCTATGTGGCCAGATGCCTCGAATGTCAGCAGGTAAAGGCTGAACATAGACACCCAGTGGGATTACTACAACCGCACACTATGTCAAAATCGAAATGGGAAGTTATTTCGATGGATTTCATTGTTGGATTGCCACTGATGGCAAGGAGACATGACTCGATTTTCGTAGTAGTAGACACTCTGACGAAGAGTGCTCACTTTATTCCTGTGTGTACAATGTATCAGGCACCTGACGTAGCGAGAGTTTTCATCAGTGAGATTGTGAGGCTACATGGCGTGCCTAAGAGGATTATATCCGATCAAGGATCGATGTTTACTGGATGATTTTGGACGTGTTTCCAAGAGGCCTTGGGAACCCAACTTAATTTTAGTACTGCGTATCACCCAGAGACTGACGGACAGACCAAACGAATGAACTAGACCTTGGAGGACATGTTGCGCATGTACGTAATGGACCAACAAAAGCGTTGGGAAGAATTCTTGCCAGTAGTGGAGTTCGCTTACAACAACAGTTACCAGAGCACCATTAAAATGGCGCCTTTCAAGTTTCTTTACGGGCGACCGTGTAAGACGCCATTGAGTTGGGATCAGCTTGAGGATAGGGTCTTGGTGGGACCAGAAGTGATCCAAGAAATGGAAGAGAAAATGCAAACCATAAGACAAAGGATTAAAGAAGTGCAGGATCGACAGAAGAGTTATGTCGATGTGCACCGAGTCGACCATAGTTACGAGGTCGACGATCGAGTCTTCTTGCAGGTTAAACTGCATAAGAGTTCAATCAAGTTTAGAAAGGGAGCTAAACTCTCTCCTAGGTTCGTGGGACCTTTCAAAATTGTGGAGAGAAAGGGGCCTGTGGCCTATCGACTAGCCTTTCCTGATTCTTTGAGGTGTATGCACGATGTTTTTTATGTATCTGTTTTGAGACATTATATTAGTGATCCTACACATGTGATTGACATGAGTTCCTTGTAGGTATCGAACGAGGGAGCGCTCACGGTTGAGCCAGTCTGCATCTTAGATCATCGCGTTCGATAGTTATGACGTCGAATGGTAGACTAGGTCAAGGTCCAGTTTGACAATTATAGTCCGCACTCGGTGACCTGGGAGGATGCATATGATATGCGCCAATAGTTTCCATTTTTGTTTGATGGATAGACATATGATACTATGATACAATTATTTCAGCATTTATACTGTGAAACTTTAGGACGAAGTTTAGACCAAGAGGGGGGTGTATGTAACATCTCGCTCTGGCGCACTGAGAAAACTTATTATTTGAGGACACTTGCTCACAAGTGACTCGGACTGTTATGATATTGAAACATTTGTCCTTGATTATGATGCGTTATGGTAGATGACATGATGTTTTACTGCTTTGACATAGACAAGTGCTATTGACTCGGTTTTACTGAGTGTGTAGGGTTTTGGACCTTGAGGATGTAGAGGTATCGATGGAACCCTTGGACTCCGGATCGAGTTAGGGAGTGTGCTATTGGGGTTTGATTGTTTTACTGTGATTTTAGTACATTTGATTAGATGATATGATGTGGACATGTTTTGACATGATTGTTGATGATGCAGGCTGACGATAACTTGCCGACTAGACTCACATATGGAGTAAAGGGGCCACACATGACTATCATAGAGGTTGAGGGAGAGGTGTGGACAACAGCCCTGCCACAGCCTACTAGCACTCCCGCCGTGGCTCAAACTGTAGGTTAACGATTACCTAGTTCGAGAGGACCCACGATGCCACGAGGGTAGACTGCGATAGTCACTCACGATGATTCTAAGGGGCACACAATAAGGTGGGGGCCTTATTCCTTAGGAGCCCTTAGTCTCCCACAAGTTCACCTGGCGGAGTGTTGACTCCAGGGGTTATTGATGTCTACCAATCAGTCAAGAAGCGAGTGGCACCCTTGGAGCATGTGGTGCGTCTTGAAGGGCACATCGCGCAAAAGAAACAAAAGAGGTGAGTGGTACCCTTGGAGCATGTAGTGCGTCATGAAGGGCACGTCGCATTGATGATGATAAAGAAAGGAACCTAGATGGCCCTAAGACAGACAACACATTAAGAAATTTTAAAACAACTTCTCTAATTAAATGTCACCCAGTTCAGAATCTAAGTCCTAAGTCTGAAACTTTGCTAGGGGCAAAATTTTGTCTATCCTTGAGAAAATATCTCTAAAAATTTAAAATAGTAAAATTTAAAATAAAAACCCTTTAAGTAATAATTTTGGTCTTCATAAATTTTTGGGGTAATTGAAGAGAGTAAGAAATTAATTAAAAGCTATGGGTAGAAAATATAAAGAAGAATTTAATTATTTTTAATTTTTGATAGTTTAAAAAGATGCTGAATTAATAATAAAAGGGAAAAGGGGGTTAAATTGCAACTGTCGTTTTTAGCTCTAATAAAAAGGGGAAAGAGGGAAATTATAACATTTAGGAAACTAGGGAATGGAGGTAACTTAAAAAAGGGAAAGAGGGAAACTTATGGTAAAAAGCAAGGTCAACTTAGTAAAGAATCTGCAATTAAGAACCTTATAAATTGAACTAAATTAGCAACTTCATTTTAGGGAAAGTATTTAAAACCTGTAAGGGAATCTAGGGACACCTAGGAGTAAAAATAGGAGTAACTCTAGGTGGGTGAGGGAAATAAAACAATTTAATAAATTAAGGAATTTAGTTAATGGAGAAACGTGGGGGATGAATGACACTTGTATGAAGGAGAGTTTTTAGAAGATTTTTATTAAAACTTAAATTAAATGAGATTTAGGGAAAGATGGAAGTTCTAAAATGCTATAAAAGAAAGGGAAGAGAAGGAAGAAGGGAGGATCAGCGGTTAGCGTAACGTTACGCTATCAGATTAGTGACTTGACTGATTTACTTGTGGGGAGTTGGGATTTCCCAGCTCGGATAGGAGTGGTAGCTCAGTCTTGCGAGGCGAGCTGAGAGCTAGACGTACCATCTGAATAGTGTGTGGCCCCTTGCGGCTCGGGGGGCTAAGGGGGAAGCAGAGTACCTCTAGCGATTGGCTGGGAGGTACCGGTGTAGTCTCGACAGTCGGCGAGCGGGAGTGGCACGCAACATGTGGACGCCATTCGAGGCGGGCGTTAAGGCAATGGTACGCTTTTCAGTTGATGCATAGAATATTGTGGATGTATGTTTTTAGATCTGCTTGTGTATTGGGTAGTTAAACTGTTGACAACTTCATGACTGAAATTTTTGACCGATTGATTGACGTGTGCCTTCTTGAGTTGAATACCTCTGCATTGTTTATCCCTTCCTCTTACGATTAGCTCGTCACCCTCTGTGTTTGTATCCCTCTTGTTGTCGGAGGGCATGTTGTTCACTGTGATTGCCCGCTACACATTGTATGGCCGCTTGTTGTGACGGTTAGTGACTGCATTTGCCCTTATTCAAAGAGCATTTATACTTACACCAGCGAGTGCATTATCCTTATCTCGGGAAGTAATTATTATATCCTAGTGATTTCTCAGCGATTTTAGAATGTATCTCTGCGATTTTTAATGTTTAAGGGTTAGCGTTTTGGTAAATGTTTTCTTCGGCATTTTCTTTTCCTCTTTTTGACTGTGTTGCTACATCACTTTTCGTTTTCCCTTTTCGTTGTGAAACACTTGGGTGAGGGCGTCTACGCTGGAGTGGAGTTAGAAGGTGAGCAGGTCGGATGCATTGCCACTAGTGGGCATGATTTTTCCACTGCTTGTAACCGACGGTGGCTCTATTTAACATCCGGTTCGTGTCAACCTTTCTGGGCAAATCGCCTTAGACCAATCCTGCGTTTCCGTTTTTTTGGTTTTTATTGTTTTAAAACAAAGAAATAAACCCCTGCGTGATCATTGGTTCAATTATTTTTATTTGTATTAAAGACTAAAACCCTGCAATTCCATTTTTCCTTTTAATTTCGAACAACACACCTTTCTGACACTCTGCCACGATTGGCTCTTAAAACGATTTGTTGGGTCGTCGTTTGATTTGCGTGTCTGTTGATTTTATTGTAATGACTGGTTAATCCACCTTCCCAGTGTGAAAGGGGAGATTCGTACCCACCTTGTATTGGTCAATTTTTGGGGATACGAATTCCTGTGTAAACTCTGCAATTCGACTGAAGGCCTTGGGACTCCGTTCCTCTTATTTCCATTTTTTTTTTTCTCCTTTATATTACAGAGGTTGTCGCGTTTTGGTTTTTTCGGTTGTTAGCTTGGTATTTTTCCTTCCCTTGCCAAAAACGATGGGTCACAGTCACTTCAGTCACTGACAACAATCTTGAGCGCTGGGGGTTCTAGTCGTTCCTATTGCAGCTCCAGTAATTGATGGTAATAATGGATGACAAGGGAATCAATTACCAAAGGGCGTGACTGGTGAATCTGATGGAAAATTTTAATACCTTTATGGATGCAGTAGTTGATGGCAGTTCTGCGATAGTCTTAGATTTTGTGTTATTTCACTGACCCCGAAACCTGTGCGGTCATTAAATTACCTCTTTAATGCCATTTCTATTTTTGGATTTTCATTGACACATCTAATATCTAGTCGTTGTCTTTTTATGATATTAATCTAATAATTATATGCAAGTCACTTGACTTTAGTTGTTTAACAAACAAGTTGAATTAATTACCCATATGTTTGTTATCAACCCTTGCACAATCATAATTTAATAACTATGACCGTGTACCCTTTACAAGCCTGCAAATTTACACCTCTTTACCTTAAGGTTGTTGGTCAGAGAATATGTGAGGGATAAGAAAATATTTATGATGATAACATCTTCTTTTAGCATAGTTAATGGTGGGGATTAATATGTGTTTTATATAATTAATAATAAATCCTTAGACAACGAGATACTCTTGAAATCCTTGTGCTCTTGTGTAGATTATGAACTACTCAACCTCAGTCTAATCATAACATACCTTGTTCACCAATTGTAAAAGTATCCAATAATAATTAAATCGTTGGAAACAATTAGAATAGTAATTTATGTTATCAATTCTTTAACTAGGCATAAAACCATGTAGCATAGCCCAAAATAAATAAGTAAATGATATTCATAGAACATTCAACAACTTGATAAGATTTGATTGGAAAAACAACGAATTTATTTTAAATTGGGTAAAGGTCCAATGTCTATCTCATTTTGGTATTATTGAATGTGGTTGTATGAAATTGGGAAGCAAATAAAATAATCCATGTAAATAATAAAGGGTGATGTGGAAGGAGTGATGCTTTACAAAATAGAATGTCTTTTTAGCTAGCACAAATTCTTATTTTACTAACCTACCTTGTCATCCTTATGGGTGTTGAGTATATGCTTCATTCAGTTCCAATTTAGATACTTGAATTATAATGATGTGCAGATGGTTGGCTGACAGACTAGTTAGATTTTGATTAATAATTACTTTTACTTTAATTATTAATCCAGTTGAATTTTAGACTTGCTTAGTAATGTTCTTTAAATGAAAAATTAGATGATGCTTTGTTGTCACTGGTAATTTAGAATTGCAAAGTGAAATGTTTTCAAGACTAATTTAGATCGTACGTTAATGATATTATGCACCTTAGACATGTGAAGTTGGGCTCGTATTGGAGGTCGGAATATATTGTGTTAAATACCTTACATGCTATATTATTTGTCTTTGTCTCGTGATTGATTAAAATGACACCTCCCATGAAATACTGTAATAGTAGTGAGCAATTTAATGAGTTAATAAGGATGCACTAGTGTAAAATGCCTTACTATAGATAACCTTGTTGATTACGATCTTGGTGGTTATGTGATTGTCATTAGCTTAGAAGGCTTGGTTTGCTTGTGACGGGCAGGGTGTAGACACCTCCATGTTCCTCAGAACAGTCGCTAGCCCTGAGACCTTAAATGGTTAAAATCGATGGGAACCTAGGCTTGAGTGTTGCTTATGTGTCTTGGAGGTCCTAACCATTGTAGGGTAGGACGGGCGGGTAGTTAGTCTTATTATTTGGTCGGTTGATTGTTGTTCATTGCTGGCAGATGTTGATGTGCGTCTTAGACCCTTATGCTGGTATAACAGTTGCATGCGTCATGATTCATCATCATGTGGTGGCGCAGAGTATAATGTCTTGTTACCCTGATACACACGCACACACAATTTTTTTTGTTGCACTTGTTATAAGAGGTTTGTCGTCGTAACGAGGAGGATCGTTACAAATACATCCTAGTAAAGGATCCAAATATCATTGGTAAATAAGAAATTAATTTTTTCCCTTACACCCTTATCTTGGAATGTTGCAACACCCACTTTGTGCATAAATAATATCACTTATTGTTCTTATAATATTTCTTAAATGGTTTGTTTAAAAAAAAAAAAAAATTCTATGAAATTTTTTATAAAAATGCATATGCCCTTTTTAGACTCATAGTATAATATATTATAAAACTAAAAATTATAAAAAAAATTATTTCTTTTTTCCAAGATTCAACAAAAGAAAAATTGAATCTAAAAAAGAAAACATAAAAAGAGGTGCATAACAAGTACTATATTATTCTTGTTAAATATCATCGTACTAAGTGTTGTGCTCTCATCCCTGAGAATGAATGGAATTGCTTAAAGAAAGATGGAAAGTATACAAAACAAAGGAAATATTCCAGACATGTAATAATGCTCTAAAGAACAAAGATATCAATACACTTTATGTAATACATTATCAAGGTATCAATACACTTTATGTATTACATTATCATTGTGAAATGCATTGTACTTATACCATTAGGCCCTACTTCTGTATCCAGCTAATAGGAGAACAAATGTGTAAGAAACATGTAATATGTTAATTATTATTCTACAAAATGACATTGTAATATAGATTAATGTAAAGAATATATCTAGTAGGAGAATAAATATTTAAAACATGTAATATGTTAATTATTATTTTACATAATGAAATTGTAATATATATATATATATAAATGTAAAGAATATGTAATATATATATTATAAAGATTTATATTTTATTTATTTGAAAATTTTATAATTAATAGATAAAATTGCATTATTAATAATTTATGCATATCTTTATATATTTTATGGTTAAAAATATTCATATATCTTTATTTTTGAAGGATGCATTTAAATCTTTCTAAGAAGCTTCAAATATTATTTTCTATTTTAAATTTATTTTTTTAATATTTTTTAATTTTTCTTAATTATTTTCTTAAAATTGTTATAAAAAAAAGTTTATAATAAATAAATGTTAGAGTACAATAATACCTACTACTTATTCCAATACTTATGTCCAATCTATATGTTTTTAAGTAAGTTTTTTTTAAATAATAATATTTTTTAATATAATTTTTTTTTTAAATAATATATATTATAATTTTGAAATGCCTTATGCGATGAGAATTTGATAGTACACCCCAAAAAAACTTACGTCTAATGAAATGCATGTTTATACCTTAGAGAAAATTTAATGAAATGCATGTTTATAACTTGAAAGTTTCGCACATGTTAGGACATGTGTTTAGAGAAAGAAAAGCATGTTAGGACATGTGTTAAGAAGTGTGTATAGATATAATTTGTAATTGTGTATTAAGTAAACATAATTTGGTTCGTGCATTTAGAAATGTGTATTTGTATAATTCGTATTTACATAATTACATTATCATTATCATTTTATTTTATTTTAATTTACTTTCTACAATAATCCTAATTTAGTTATTGATTATCTTTTTATCAATTTAAAAAAATCTACTTTGTTTTTTTTTTTTGTTTGTTAATTTGTGCGGAATCTGTTGGCAACGCGATTAACCTGTGGCTTGAGAAACCGCGACTCAGGGGCATCTAAGCCGTCAAAATCACCCGGGGGACTCAGGGGCATCTAAGCCGTCAAAATCACCCGGGGATCGCACCCGGCCTGAGCCACACCAACCCTTAACATGGTTGGATTTTTTGTCCCCGCAGGTTTCGAACCGGTGACTTTAACATCACGGAGTGGCTTAACAACACACTCCGTCACCGACTGTCCTACACCTCGGAGACAAATCTACTTTGTTTTTAT
Organism: Picea mariana; assembly: GCA_032191745.1. Classification (NCBI taxonomy): domain Eukaryota; kingdom Viridiplantae; phylum Streptophyta; class Pinopsida; order Pinales; family Pinaceae; genus Picea; species Picea mariana. The sequence goes on from JASDQU010099742.1 coordinate 319,200, forward strand.
GTGAGCATGCTCAACTTACATATATGTGAGCCGGCTCACATATATATATATATATATAT
>JASDQU010099742.1:319305-359917 GCA_032191745.1 Picea mariana
TATGTGAGCTTGCTCACATATATTATATGTGAGCATGCTCACATATAATATATGTGAGTAGGCTCACATATAATATATGTGAGTATATTATATGTGAGCCTCCACACTTGTACAATAATGTTATATTTATTTATTTATTTATATTTTTCATATTTATATAAGTTAGGATATATTTTGTTGAATCTAAAATTCAATGGCGGATATCCCAATTTATACATGTATTATAGTGTTGTTTTTTTAGTTTGAGCCACATAAATTTATATGAAATCAAAATTTTTTCTTTAAATTATATTTCTAAATCTAGAAATAAATTTAGTTTACTAAAAAATTTCTGGGGCACTCAAATTATACATAATTAACCACTCAAATCTATAGATCCAACAAATTCTAATCAAATTTAAAAAAATAAATAAATAACAAAAACTTAAAACAATTAAATTACAACAATTCTAACTAATACAAATAAATATAGTAGAAATTGAATTCTAACTAATACAAATAGATATAGTAGAAATTGATTTCCTTATTTAGGGAAAAAAATCATACATATACCAAAATGGATAAAAGTTACTGCAATAAATCATAGGATGAAAATTACTGAATTGACCAAAATAACAATTAAAAAACTTATATGTCACTTGATTGATAAATTATTTTTTTGTGCACATGATTTTTCTTTTTCTATTTGCTAAAACCCTATTCTATAATTTCATACGTAAAATGCGCATAAATCTAATTGAAGATTCTTTAAACCTGTGGAGATTGCCGACAACATTTTTAGTCAATGAATTAAGTAATCTCAATCACGTTAAAACACATACAGACTCTCTTGCATCTATTGATTAATAAATGTTCCATTAATTAATTATATCTTCATTTATTTAAAAATATTTTATTTTGATGAAATTTAATGTGATATTATTTGTTATAAGATAATTAATTCCTCAAATATGATTAAAAAAATATTTTTTAATTTTAATATTTTTGGTGAAATTATGGATATGAATATTGAAGTTCTCAAAACCATTAAATTTGAAGAATTATTTAATTTTGAAATAGTGATAAAACTTTTAAGAAGATAGTTATAGTCTAAATATTTAAGTTTTGATTTTTTTATGGAGATATTAAATTCATTTATATATTCATAAATGCAATTTAAATAACATAAAATTGTGATTTCATCCAAATTTATATTGCCGAATTCTATAAAAAATATCAAAACTTATAATGTTTAGAAAAAATAATCAAGTTTCATTTTAGTTGAGAATGTTTGACAAACTAATAATTTATTTCAACTCAAGTGGAAGAGTAACGCTAATGATACATTTAAAGGTTTGTCGGTGGCTACTGAAATCTAGTGCATGTTGTGTACGGTTCAATTTGACTGTACTTCTTGCTATAAAAACTAGGGTTGCATGACAACGCAGTCCTTGCCGAGTTAGTTGGGAAATACGTGTTAAACAATGAAACTTAATATAACTAAATGCACAAGTAATGAATATTTTTTGTCAAAAGATAATAATTGAGGGTTGTTTTTTATTCAAAATGTATAATGAAGGGTAAGCTGAATAAAACTATAATATTCAAAAATATAATATAAATATAATATAAATAATAAATATATTATAAATATAATAATAAATAATATATTAGATAATAAATATAATATAAATATAATAATGCATAATAATAAATACATAGTACAACTTTTTATATTTAGATGTGGTGATTGGTGAAATTCATTGATTATGTAATTAATTTTACATATTGAAAGACGTGAATGGAACAATGACACTTCAATTCTATCAATCAATTAGAAATGAGAAACACAAATATTTTTATTATATCCAAAAATATATATTTGTTTTTTTATGTTAAACATTACATTGCATACACAAATTTATGGTAAAAAGAAAATTAATGTCACATCAAAAACAAACTCATTGCTATAGTCCCATGGAGAACTAATAAAAAACAGACAGAAAATTTATGTTTGCAAGAATTTATGATATTTTTCTTTAAATATGGAAAAAAGCCAATACCCATGCAATGAGAAGTACTAAAAAAAATGCAAACTTAAAAGATTAATTATATAATATATTATGAAAATTGAAATTTATTGTTGGATTAAAAGATTAATTATATAATATATTATGAAAATGGAAATATGTTGTTGGAACGATGGTAACTTGAGGATAATTAGTTTAAAATCTTAAATTAAAATTAAAATAAAATTATTTAAGTAGTCCTTCAAAATTATAGATCTAGATTTTTTTTTTTGTTAAATATATAATTTGGATAAATTCAATAACATAATACCGATTTAGAATTTGTCCTGATTTAAAAAATTTTAAATTAATTTTTACATGAAGAAAAGTGAGATGGCCTTCTTATTCTATAACGATTTTCAATTTCCTTTAGTTAACTATATTAAAAAGAGTGTATTTTTCAAGTTAATTTAATTTCAATAAATTAAAATAAATACAAATTTAAGTTATTTTTAAGCTATATAATATATAAAAATGTTGCTCGTCAAATTTTTAATTTATTTAATTGAATTATTAAAATTTTCAACACTTAAAGATTTAGATATATTTTCTCAAATTACAAATGCAATGTTTACTTATACCATGTTACTTGATTTTTTCATATTTTTCTTTCAACATCTTTGAATTTTGGGATTCGTGGTTTCTAAACCTATATAAATGATTACACTTATCTTTGAACATAAACTCTATAGAGTTACGAGTTGTATATATCCATAATGTACATAATTAAAATTTTACAACTTTCTTATTTATAATTGGATTGTGCTATTTCCTTCTTAAGAACTTTTTGAACTTTTTCTATTACGTGTAATAAGAGTTGTATTATGGTGGAAGAGGCAAGACTTTTTTTTCTCAAAAGAAAATTGCTCATTATATTAGAAATATAATAGGATTACAATTTTTATCAACTTAACATATTAGATCATGGAATGATGAGAGGAAAAGTATGAAAGTATTTTAACTGTCTTTACAAAAATATCTCTAGTGAAACGAATTGACATAGCGACCGAGGAACTTACTAAAAGTTCCCTTACAACAAAAAATGCTCTTCTTACCCACCGTACTAATGGGCATACCCTTAACACATGAAAAAGCTACTCAAGCATAGACTAGAAAACTCTAAAGCTCCTCGTAGGCCCTTTGTTGATCTCTTCCTATTGTGTGTAGTAAATAGCACCCCACTGATGTTGATCCTTGAGAGCCTTCTTCGATAAATCATTAGCCTCCATGTTGAATTCTTTGTAGGCATGGATATAGGTGATCACTCCAAAGTGAGTGCTCAAGTCTCTAATCTTTTTCTTCCATCCATCAAGCGCCAAGATTTGGAGTCTCCCCCTGCCATTGCACCAATCAATTATGATTTTTGAGTCTCCAATTATCTGCAACTCTGTAAGGTGTAATCTTAAGGCCAGAAAAAGTGTAACCCAGACACAAAGTAACTTAGCTCTGTTGTTTGTACCAGGGCCAGTGTTGAAGGTCCACTTATAAACTGTCGACTCACTAATCCTGATAATACCCCCAGCTCCACTTTGCGTTCCATCTACAAATTCCCCTCCATCAAACCATCCCACCGGAAGCTGCATCCAAGGAGGACACAAAAATATACGATTTTTAAGACCATTCTGGGAAGAGACACAGTAATTTAAAGTTCCTAAGGACTTAAATACCACATCATTAGTGGAAACTATCCCATAATCAAACAACGCCTTATTACGCTCCAACCAAATATTCAAACAAACAATGGTTGATAGCTCAACCAAAGCCAGGTTCTACGAAGACCAAAAATCAAAACAACCTTCAATCGATAACCCATCCCAAAATAAAAAAAAGCTTGGGGACCCCTGAAATAAGAAGCCATACATGATGGGTGAAAAGAAAGTGGATGAACAAGTGATTTACATTCTCAGATCCTCTAGCACAAAGGATACAAAAGCTCGGGCCTTCCCATCCCTTCGAAACAAGGTTTTTCCAAGTAAGGACTTTGTTTTCCAGGATGAGCCAGAAAAAGAGTTTGATTTTCATAGCGACATTCCATTTCCATAATTTATACCTCCAACCTTTTATAGTATGGTGCCAGTAGATCTCCGCCAAGGCCTTGTATAAATTTTTAACCGAGAGGATCCCCGACTTATCGCCTCCCACCCAAAGGAGTTCATCCTCTCTGTCCAGTAACCAAATACCTGCCCTAGAGAGGACACTCCGGTAATCATCCCATTCCTTGGCTAAGTCACCTGAGAGGCCTAGAGTGGATCCCTCTTTCCAGTTGGAGCTAAGATGATCCGACTTGCAATATTAAGAGCCTGGTACAAAAAGGTGATGCCTTGCTGCTTTAAGGCATAAATAAGATCAAACGATAAGATGGAATGCCTTCCCAAGCCCAAGATACAATCTCTTCCTACCTGGATCACCAACCCACTGCTCGACCTCCAGCATAACCAATGGTCAATAATCGAGAGTGCTTTAAGTAGATTTTTCCAAATTGAAGACACCAACCCCTGTGATCGAGAAACCAATCTAAACCAAGTTGCCACCGAGATATATGGTAAATATTTATCCTTGATAACATTCTACTAGATACATGCTTTTGTCAGCACTCTCCACAGGGTATTCTCTACCAAAGCTTTGTTAAAAGGGAAAAGGTTTCTCAGGCCCCAACCTCCCACCTTCTTTGGCTTTGCAATCGTCTCCCAATTGCAGAGGTGCATACATTTCCTTTCACTACATCCTGACCATAAGAAGGAGAAAATGAGTTGTCAGATCTTAACTAAAACCGAATTCTATACTGTTGCCAGGGTCATCCAAAAGATCGGTTGGATTTATAAAACTACCTTTATTAGAACAAATCATCCTCCAAGAGTAAGCCAATGGTTGCACCAATGATCTATCCTCCATTCAAACTTTTGAATGAGCCAATGCCAGTCTTCCGATTTATAGAAAGAAGACTTCATAAAGTAACCCAAATACCTGAAACCAACATCAAGAGTAAACAAGTTATACAAAAAAATATCTCTAAAAGGGGCCAGACTATTTTCATCAATGCCCGCAAAATGAAAAGATGAATTTGCAATATTTATCTCTAGGCCAATAGCACTAATGAAGGTCTCCATAATTCCTGCTATCTCCTTCCATTCTTGGATATTTTCTCTAGTCATTATCAACACATCATCAACAAAGAAAAGATGTAGAATATTGACAATTCTAGCTACTTTCACAACTGTCAAATTCCCTGTGACCTTACTGTTCTTAAGTAGAATACTAATACCTTCCATCACAAGGATGAATAACAGTGGTGATAGAGGACATCCATGTCTTATCCCCTTGCCTCTGTGAAAAAAGTTTGACGACTCCCCATTGACCAACACTGCGTAAGTTACAGAAGTAACACAACTCATTATCCAGTTCGTTACCAACAATCCAAAACCATCTTGGATTAGGATCAATTTTAATAAATCACAATTGATGTAATCATACGCCTTTTTTAGATCAAGCTTTAAGATAAGTGCTTTTAAATTCTTCTTCTTAATACTATGTAAGCATTCTTGTGCCATGTCGACTGCATCCATACTTTGTCTCCCCTGTAGAAAGCCCAGTTGTTCTTTCGAAAGGCTACGAGAAATAATAGGTCGAAGCCTATTTTCCAGAATATTTGCAACAATTTTATAACAAAGGTTACACAAAGATATGGTTCGAAAGTCTCCAAAAGTTAATGGATTATTTACTCTAGGGATTAATACAATAAAGGTAGAATTTAAAGCTTTAATAACCTCCCCCTTCCTCCTAGATTCCTCGACCATCCCAAGTATATCCTCCCCAACCAGATCAAAATAGTGGAGGAAAAATTCAATAGTCCATCCATCAAGGCCTGAACTTTTATCCTTTGCAAAATCCTTTAGAATGTTCAACAATTCTTCTTTAGTACAAATTCTCTCTAAGAGGATTTAGTCCTCCTTTGTAACCATTAGAGGGAACTAACTAGATAATAAAGTCTGATCTTCTCGAAGGATGCCCGAAACCAACCCAATGTTTTTGAAAATTTTTAGAGCCTCTGATTTTAAAACTTCTTGACCCGAAACTTCCTGTCATGTTTCGTCCTGGATCTCCCAAATCTGTTTTCAATTTTTTCTATCACTTGCAAAGTGATGGAAGAATTTGGTGTTATGATCACCACTCTTTAGCCAGATCACCCGACTTATTTGTCTCCATAAATCCTCTTCGGATTTTAGGATTTTGTATCTCTCAGATTCAAGCACTTTTACTTGGCCATCCAACTTCTGATTGTTTAAGTCTATTATTGTACTTTGATAAAGCTTCTGTAAATTTGATTCCAGTTTCCCTAATCTCATTATAGTCTGGGCTCTATTCCGTATCACCCAAGTTTTTATAATAGTCTTTAAACTCTCCAGCTTCCAGACCAATCTCCGTTGAAGACCTGGTTCTTGTAAAAAATTTGGATCCTTCCAAACTTCATTGACAATCTGGGAAAAATCAGCTTCATATAACCACCATGAGTTTAGCTTGAAAGGGTAGTTTTTGCGCTAACTGCTACCAACAATTTGTAACATAACCAGAGTGTGATAAGAGATATAGGGACAGGCCACCCAAGAACAATATCTTCCTACAATTCTCAACAAGTCAGAAGCAACAAAATCCTTGTCTAATATTTTCAATATGCTATCTGAGCCCATTCTTCCATTTTTCCACATTGGCACAAGAGCATATGACAAAATATCCACATGTCCTCCTTCCCGGAACAAATATTTTAGAAATAGAGCCAACGGATCGGGCTGCAATGCATCCCCCCATATTTCACCTTCATTCATGGTAAAATTAAAATCACCAGCCACTATCATATTTTTAAGGGAAAGAATTCCCCTATCACCTATCTTTTCCCAAAAAGATTTTTTGTCACTGCACGGACCATAAACATTTAAAAATGAAACCTGCTCCTTCAGCTCAAAACTAGAACCTGAAAAAAGTAAACCACCATAACAAACATAAGGTTTGAGATCAAATTTGGTAGGGTCCCAAGCCACCAACAAACCCCCTGATTTGCCCACTGAGCTCATTGCTGTTGTGTACCAATCATTTCTTAAAGACATCAAGAAAGTTCTAGCTCTAATCTTGTCAACTAGAGTCTCTTGCAAAAAAATAATGTCTGGGAGAGTATTTTTGAGAAGTCTACACAAGGAGGCCATTTTTAGGGGTCCCCCCACTCTCGTGATATTTAAAGACAACAATATCATGATTTTGCGCGTGCTAGGGCTTTGATGCCTCTATGAACCCCAAAATCAGTGACTGAGGTAGAAACACTATCTGAATCCAAAGAAACAATCTCAGCTCTCTTCCGAGCACTTCGAGTCTTGATCAGTGAAATATTTCAACCCAATCCTCTGGACCAGGAAAAAACCTTACCAAATGAATCTTTCGGTCCCTCTCGGGTCGAAGAAACATCTCTATTCTGGGGACCTTCAGTGAAATAATTCAAAACAATGATCTTACCTAGAAAAGTAGGAAGAGGCAATGGTTCAGAAAGCTCCTTTAAAGCTGGAACTAAAGAATCCAAGACTACACCTACAAAACTTTCACCCAACTCCATCCCCCGAAAACCCGAGCAACGTCAAGTTTCCTGTTCTAAATAAACAAGGATATCATTCCCCACTAGAAGAGTTTGTTCTGTACTAGGCAACAGGCCCAGGCCCTCCAAGGGGAATTCCCTCGACAAAATAGCACCAACAGGTAACCGTCGAATATCAATGCCTTCCAAATCCGTAGACATAGGCAAGGAAAGAGTCTCTGAAAGCTTAAGAGTAGGACTAACTAACTGACTCAAAAACAAACTATCGGGTGCAGGATTTCTAGCCTGTATGTCATCAAGAGAAGGGGACCTATTACTGACTTGAGGAGAAACAAGGGGCAATAAGGGTGGGAGAGAGTCCATGTACGATGAGTCTAAAGGATGATATTCCTTGTTACAACCCACCCCAACCCCAACTGTATTATCCAACGTATCATGTTCCTAAGAGGAAAGAGAAAAAAACATAGATGGACAAAAATATCTCAACTTACCCAAAAAGATGCTAACAGTCCCACCACTACTGATAAAATCAACTTATGTGTTGAAACTGTGCTAGTTACCTAAAGTTACCTCCAGAGGATCTTCGCAGGTGGGTCTACAGAGCAACAAGGAGTAAGAAGACTCTTATTCAACAAAGACCCCTAGGCAGTCTCTATGAAGGTGTCCAGTTTGTCGGCACCTTGAATAATGGAAATGGATATCCAAGAAATCAATCCTTTGACTCCTTAATAGACCACACCACTCCAGCTCGATGGTCTACAGAAGCCCTGCATGAATGTCAATCTCTACCAACACTTTACAAATCCGCTTATCTGATGTTGTTAGAGCTACTTCATCCACCGCAATGAACCTGCCTAAGCTATTCTCCACCTCCTCAAGTGCTTAAGTGATTTTTTGTTGCATAACTCACCACCTCTTTAACATTATGCTCCTGTCGTCCACCACTCAAATTTTTTCTAGTGGTAGTGAGGAATCTTTCGAGTTCCTACAACGAAACCCAAACCAGCCATGGGAAAGGAAGAAAACCTCCGGACTATAACCTAAAAGAGATTCACAGTTCGTTGCAACCCGGTCAGTAAGGGAAGTATGAGTGAGATTTTGGTAGGATAATCTCCCAACGAACATACATAGAGCTATAGTGCATGCGTCCTCCAGCCCGATATCTGAGCCCAACAAAAATCTCCTCTTTGCCTTGTTTGCCTTCCATGACTTCAGTCGTCCCTGGTCTCTCCTCCTAAAAAAGCGTTTCGGACCTCCCTCCTCGTAAATTTCATCAAGTTGTTGTAACAATCTCTTCTTCTTCACTAACGAATGTTCACAGGCATTCTGTGGAGACTTTGCAAATGAAACATGTTTGAGAGATAAAGAACCAACGTCTGGAAATTTTGGTAAACTACGAGATGAACTTGGATCTCGTGAAGAGTGAAAAAGACCCCTTGACAGACCGGGGGGCAATGTACTCATCATCCGAGTTAAAAAGTTTGGCACATTTCTAGAGAGGTTCTTCATCTGCACTCATAAGTGCAGTGACTTCAACATCCATCTCTAGAACGTTCTAAACCCACCACCTAGTAAGCAATAACTAAAAGACTACATAAGCTTTGAAGAGGAAAATCATTTTTTTTCCTTAACCCAATTGTTAATGCATGACCTTGCTAGGACTAGGCCTGGAGGCCTTAAAAACTCACCTAAAAACACACTGCGTAAATAACTAAACATTAAAGGCCACAAAAACCGAGAAGCTCCAGCACTCCTCCCATAGCAACAACTCTCTCCCCAAGGCAAGACTTACAACATGTATGTTTACACTTAGTATAGTTTGAAGTCAATATAATGATTAAACATAATCATGATACAATTAATGCAACTATTCCTCCCATTCTTATAAGACATAGTATCTATTTTTTTTTCTAATTATACATCTAGGCATATACCACTTTATTAGTTAGATCTACATCATGTTATTTATTGTTTGTGAGCATGTATAACTTTTCCATATTTGAGGATTTTGTTGCAGATGCACTTACCTCTTTCTCATATGGTTTATCCCTATTATCAAGAGATATTATTACAACAACATAACCTTGTGCCTTCCTTGTTAGAAGATAAGGCCATGTTGGTCTAGATACATTGTTGCATACATTGAATTATCCCATGGTATTCCCAAGAGGACTTTATAGAAACTGTTGTTTTTTGACATGTTTGTAACCTCAAATCTAGTAATTGTCTTCCTTGCTTTGATTTTCTCTCAATTATATGTTTATTTGCTACCTTTATGCATGTTATTGGTGGTAATAAATTATTCTGATTCTTATTAAACCGCAAGCTCCACCTAAGGGAATCAAAAACCTGTTATTGCCTCAAACTTCGATGGCCTAAACAACCAGAGTCCCTCTAAGAAGTTGGTCGCAAAGGGGAACCTTTTTGTAGCTAGTTAGTAGGTCAAGGTATCGTTCGTTATCAAAATTAACTAGACAAATCCACCAGCTAGGAATGACCATGCACCACCACCCATAGAATCAAGAAAGTGCTCTCAATCTATCAATCCTTACTATGTCTGGACCTGGTAAGTTTTCTTGTGTTTCCCAAATGGAATCATTAACAAGTGCTTACATATATGAATAAGTATCCTTGGATTTGTATTGTTACATGTTGTCTTACAAACTATCTTTCAGAACATTGGAAAAATGGTCTAATGATATTGTAGTGTTTCACCAAACAATCTTTGTTTATGTAATATTCCAGATATAAAATAGTATGCAGAACATAAATAATTAGCTAGAAATGGAAGATAAACAACAATATAATGAGAACAACACCACAATAATACCAAAATGATACCATCATAACACCAAAAAGAACACTTTGATTACTAAGAGAAATGTTCACTTGCCTCTTCGAGGGGGAAACCTCCAACAGAGTAGAGCTCTATTACAATAATATCCAAGACCAAAATTCTCATACCCTTGACTCCTATTTATACTAAATATGTCTATCAAAAGAATAATATAGAGGAATATCCTTCTAGAAGCAGAAGCTTCTATTATGTATTCTTACATTGGACTTTTCTTCCTTATTGCTAGGCCTTATTAATATTGACCTTTATTACATGGAATTATATTATTCTACCTACGTGAGGGGTTATGTCCCTAACATGTCCTCCCCCTTAAAAACAACCTTGTCCTCAAGGCTTGAGATGAGGAAATTGCTGCAGAATGGTAGTTGGTTCCCAAGTGGCATCTACTGGAGTTGTATCTTTCCACTGGACTAACACTTCCTTGATGGTTTGTTGACACAGACGACACTCATGCTGCTCCAAAACGACTTGTGTCTGTAGCCAAATGGAGCCTTCTTCGTCCAACTCAGGAAGGTTGGTTTAAGTTTGGCACTTAGCTACAATCACCTTCTTTAAGCAGGAAACATGAAAAATAGTATGGAGGTTAGAATGACGGGGAAAAGCTAATTTATAAGCCACCTATCCCACACGCTTGAGAATGGTATAAGGACCATAAAATTTGGGTGCCAGTTTTTGACAATGGTCATCCTTGAGGGAATTTTTCTTGTAAGGTTGCAGTCAAAGAAACACCTGATCCCCTTATGCAAATTGACGTTCAGAGCGACCTTGATATTCTTGTTGCTTCATGCGATTTTGGGCCATTACCAAATTATCTTTGAGGGTACGAAGAATAGCCTCTCGAACTATAAGTGTTTGGTCAACTACCTGGACCTTTGAGATACCTGGAAAATATGAGAGAATTGAAGGTGGATTTTTTCCATATACCACTTCAAAAGGAGTCATGCAGGTAGCTGTATGGTAAGAAGTGTTGTACCACCATTCAGCTAGTGTTAACCATTGATCCCACTGATTTTTCCTTCCCGATGAAAAACACCACAAATATGTTTCCAAACACTTGTTGAAAACTTTAGTTTGACCATCAGTCTTGGAATGATAAGCTGTGGTGAGATGAAGTTGGGTGCCTTGTACCTTGCACAGTTCTTTCCAAAAATTGTTGGTGAAAGTTGGGTCGCAATAAAAAAAAATAGAATGTGGCATGCCATGATGCTTGAAGACGTGATCCATGAAAATTTGAGCCACAGTGGATGTTGTAAATGGGTGTTGAAGAGCACAAAAATGAGAATACTTGGAAAGACGGTCAAATACCACCATGATGACTTATTTATTTCCCGATTTAGGTAATCCTACAATAAAATCCATAGAGATATCCTGGCAAATAGTAGGTGGAATCAGAAGCGGTTGTAGTGTGCTAGGATATTTGACTGTCTCACCCTTGTTGCGTTGAGACACATCACATTCAGCCACGAAATTACAAATTTCCTGTTTCATACCATCCCAGAAAAAATAATGTTTGACCCGATAATAGGTTTTGGTAAACCCAGAGTGCCTAGCGGTGGGTGTAGCATGTGTAATTTTTAAACCTATGAAGGAAAGCAATGCATATATATTCTTAAGCAAAACATAATTTAATCAATGGCTCATACACATAGTACAGAAAGATTTTATACCGGAAACCCTCAATTGTGAAAACCTTTCTTATATTCATTATATCGAATTTCACCATTCACTATACAATATATACAATGTTTTTAGGTATTATGTAGATGCCAAAACCCTAATCCCTAAAACCGAGATTATTTTTAGTAAACCGCTAAAAATAGAAAAAACCACCCAAAAAACAATTTTGGGGCACTGCGCATAACCAGGGGGGGCATACCTGCCCCCCCCTGGGACCCCCCTAGGAAAGAACCCGACGCACACGACACAAACACAACACTACTACGAGGGATTGTTAGACGCAGTTGTCGAATTTGATGCGCCCACACACACACATGCAAAGAATATAACACATACCCAACATTCTCCCACTTGTTGTTTTCTTTGCATCCAGGGGTCCCAATATTATATAGTCAACAATCAGGGCAACAATTCCCATTGTTACTCTACACCAGGATAAATTTTCTATGCTTATAGAATTTGTGAATGAATCTGCAACATTCTTCAAAGTGTCAACCTTTTCCAGCAACACCTTCTTTTCCTCAACCATGTCTCTCACAAAGTGATACTGAAAATTAATATGCTTTGTCTTCGAATGATAAGCTAGGTTCTTTGCCAGGAAGATTGCACTCTGACTGTCACAATCTAATCTCACTGCTTGTTGTACCAACCCAATACCTAAACACAATCTTTGTAACCATACTGCTTTCTTTCTTGCATGAGTGGTTGCCATGTATTCAACTTCTATAGTTGAGAGTGCCACTGCAGCCTGTCTTTTGCTCATCCAACTGATTGCTCCTCCAAATACGTTAAGCACATACCCACTTGTAGATCTTATGCAATCCAGATCTCCAGCCCAGTCGGCATCAACAAATCCATGTACGTCCACCACTCTATCCAATACTGGTCTTCCTTGGTAGCACAATCCATAACTGGTAGTTCCACGAAGATACCTGAAGACCCTCTTTACTGCTATCCAATGCTCCTTCCCTGGTTTTGACATATACCTGCTCAAAACTCCCATTGAATGTGCAATGTCTAGTCTAGTACAGACCATTTCATACATCAAACTGCCAACTACACTGGCATACAGAACATGGGACATGTCCTCTTCTTCTTCCCGTGTCTTGGGACACTGATCTGCATATAACTTTACACCTATAGGAATAGGAACCTTGAACGGTTTACTTCCATGCATATTAAACCTCTTCAATATCATCTCAACATATTTTCTCTGATTCAACCAGAGTTTCCTGTTTGGACGATCTCTTTTAATCTTCATTCCCATAATGAAGTTAGCAGCACCGAGATCCTTCATGTCAAATTTGGAGGATAGCTACGATTTCACCTCCTTGATAACATCCATGTTATTTCCTACCAACAACATGTCATCAACATACAACACTACATAAATGAAGTGATTACCAACCTGCTTGGAATATACACAGTGATCAGCCCTTCTTCTTACAAATCCCATTCCAAGGATGTATGTGTCAAACTTTTGGTACCACATCCTAGGTGATTTCTTCATATCATATAGTGACTTATTTAGCTTATAGACCAACTCTTTCTTTCCCTTCACTACAAAGCCTTTTGGCTACTTCATGTATATTTCTTCTTCCATATCCCCATGTAGGAATGTTGTGTTCACATCCATCTGTTCCACTTCAAGATCAAAAGAAACAACAATAGATAAAAGAAATCTAATAGAAGTTAACTTAGCAACAGGAGAACAAATTTCACCAAAGTCAATTCCCTCAACTTGGGAATAACCTTTTGTTACTAACCGAGCTTTGTATTTCTCCACTTTACCTTGTGCATCAAAACTTCTTCTTAAAAAACCATTTGCTACCAACATATTTTCTTCCAGCTGGCAACTCAACTATATCCCATGCCTCATTCTTATCCATGGCATCCATTTCTTCAACCATGGCATTCTTCCAAGGTTTACGATCCTCTGAATTCACTGCTTCCTTGACAGTCCTGGGATCATTATCAATAATAGATAAAGAAAAATTGTAACGAAAATCATGTGGACTATACCTTTCTGGTTGCCTTCTATCTCTCACTGATCTCCTCAATACTGGGGTATGAGGTTCTTCTTCTTCTTCTTCTTCTTATTCTGCTTCCTCTTCTTCAGATGATTCAGATTTTGCATCATCCAACTCAAGCTCTATTTTCTCAGGTTCATCTTGCGTTGGTAGGAATTCCTGTTTGGACACATCTTTTAACTCTCTGAAAACAACATCTTGTCTGTAAACAATTTTCTTGGTTTATGGGTTCCAAAGCTTATAACCTTTCACACCATCTTTATAACCAGTAAAGATACACTTTTCAACATTTTTATCCAGCTTCTATTTTCCTTTGGAACATGTACATAAGCATCACAACCAAACACTCTAAGATGTTGAAGAGAGGGTTTCTTTCCAGACCATACCTCATGTGGAGTTTTATCATCCAACGCTGATGAAGGTGATCAATTGACCAGGTAACATGTTGTACCCACTGCCTCTGCCCAGAATTATTGTCCTAACCCAGAACCCTTGAGCATGCTCCTTGCTTGTTCCATCAGTGTCTTGTTCATCCTTTCTGCAACTCCATTCTGCCGAGGAGAGTATGGAGTAGTCTTCTGCCTTGCTATACCACACTTCTTACAGAATTTTCGAATTCATTTCCGCAGAATTATCCACTGTTATCTGTTCTCAATACCTTTATTTTCTTCTCTATCTGATTTTCTACCAGAGCCTTAAACTCTTTAAATTTATCAAATACCTCAGATTTCTTTCTAAGAAAATAAATCCATGTGTTCCTTGAAAAATCATCTATCATTGAAACATAATACACAGATTTACCTAGGGATGGAATAGGAATAGATCCAAACACATCACTCTGTATCAACTCTAATATCCCCTTTTCTCTTGTAGCACCAGATGGGAATCTTATTCGATTCTTTTTACCATATATGCAATGTTCACAGAAATCAAAATCTAGAGTGAAATTAGACATACCTTCAACCATACCTTTACCGTGTAGTGTTCGAAGGCCCTTTTCTCCAATATGCCCCAGTCTTTGATGCCACAACATGGTCTTGTTTTCTGGGACAGTATTGGTCTTGTCTCCTTCATTTATCTTCTCAAGGACAACAGAACTATTACACCCATTAGTATAAGTGTTTCCCAACAACTTGTACAGAGTTCCACACCGAACTCCCCTCATCAACACCATCGCTCCTCGTACCATCTTGCAAGTGCCCTTTCCAAATACAGTATCCAATCCTGCATCTTCCATCTTGCTTACATATACTAAGCTGCTGACTAGTTTTGGAATGTGTAGAACCCCAGGGAGAGTTCTAATCCTTCCATCTTTTAGCAGCAACTTAACTCTTCCACGTCCCAAGAGTTTTGCTATCGAGTCATCTCCTAGGAATACATCACCACCATCATATTTTTCATATTTAGAGAACCACTCCCTATGAGGAGTCATATGGTATGACGCACCTGAGTCGATCAACCATACATCGCGGTATGCATGTGTACTTGTAGATGCCAGGTAAACATCGCCTCCTTCTTCAATGGAGGTTTTCGCCTTTGTGAAAGAGGTACTATAAGATCCCTTTGGTTTTTCAACCTTCTTAGACTTGCAATATTTCTTATAATGCCTTGTTTTACCACACTTCCAACATTTCCTCAAAGATTTTTCTGGAGACTTAGATCTACCTGTAGATTTAGATCTCCACCCTGAAGGCTTACCAAGATTCCTGTCTTGGGTACGACCTCTTACAAATAAAGCATCTGTGATATGACCATCCATGATTTTTCACCTCATCTCTTTAGATAACGAGGATGCAACTACATCCTCATACTTCAATGTAGATTGAGTGGTACTACCTATTGCCACAACCAAATTATCCCAAGAGTCTGGCAAAGAACATAAAAAAGTAATACACTTATGTTCTTTTGCAATCGTAATATTAATAGAGACAAGTTGACTTACCAGAGTATTAAAGACATTTAGATGTTCTGTCACAAAATCTCCATCTTCCATCTTAAGATGATACAACTTCTTTCAAAGAAACAACTTGTTTACCAGGGATTTTGATTGATACAAATTCCCCAACTTATCCCATAGTTCCTTGGCTATAGATTCTCCTGAGACATTCAACAACACCAAATCTGCTGGGTAGATTCAAATAGTACTCCTTGCTCTTCTCTCAAACTTCTCCCAATCTTCCTTCGACATACCAATAGGTGGTGTACTAGTAGTTTGTGCACTAGTAGGTTGTGTACCAGTAGCCTGTGTGCTAGTAGACGGTGTATCAATAGGTTGTGTACCAGGATCCATAATGATCCATTGTTCTTTGTGTACAAGAAGGTCCTCCATCTTCAGCTTCCATAGCTTAAAGTTTTTACCGTTGAACTTCTCTATCTCGATTCTAGAAGAGCTTTCCATTCCTCTTTCTACACTCAAATCACCATTGCAAAAGCTCCCACTATACCCAGGTTTATCACAGACTTAAGATAAACTTGATCTATCAAGACTAAGCCAAACCCTCAACAACAAAGGTGTCCCTCTGAAGCAAAAAACGAGCTCTGATACCACATGTAATTTTTAAACCTGTGAAGTAAAGAAATGCATATAGATTCTTAAGCAAAACAAAATTTATACCGGAGTACACAAAGATTTTATACCAGAAACCCTCAACCGGGAAAACCTTTCTTATATTCATTATATCGAATTTCACCATTCACTATACAATGTATACAATGTTTTTAGGTATTCCGTAGATACCAAAACCCTAATCCCTAAAACCAGGATTATTTTTAGTAAACCGCTAAAAATAGCAAAATCTGCTAAAAATAGAAAAAACCGCGTGCCCAGTGCCGAACGCTGCGCGTAACCAGGGGGGGGGCATACCTAACCCCCCCTGGGACCCCCCTAGGAAAGCACCTGACGTACACAACACAAAAAAATAACTACTACGAGGTATCGCCAGACACAATTGTCGAATCTAATACGCCCACACACACACATGCAAAGAATATAACACATACCCAACAGCATGAAGTTCAGAAAGTACCGTGGATTTAAGTTTTGACTATTTACTTAAATACAAATGGCCTTTGTATAGAAGCTCATTGTTGAGCCAAGAGTATCCTAGGGATATTGGATAATTGGCCTATAATTGTTGTATCAGATACGAACTTTTGGGATCGTGTAGCCATTCCTGGCGAACAACTTGGAGCCAATCTGGTACAATGAAGGAGAGAGAAAAAGGGACCCTTCATCTTCATATTTTCTGGAAAGTGCATCAGCGAACACATTGTCTTTTCCTTTCTTGTAAATGATCTCATAATCAAATCCAAAGAGCTTAGTCACCCATTTTTTTTTCTCTAGGGAGGAAAGGCATTGTTCTAGAAAATACTTGAGGCTTTGATGATCTGTCTTAATTTGGAAGCATTTCCTCGATATATAAGGGCACCAAATATCCACGACATGCAGAATAGACACCATTTCCTTTTCATAGATTGATTTGCCCAAATTTTTCTTTGGCAGTTGTTTGCTGGTAAAGGCCAAAGACAAAACCTCTTGCATAAGGATGACACCAATTCCTTTCCCGAAAGCATCACATTCCAGGACAAAGGTCTTTGTGAAATCAGGAAGGGCTAGGACTGGAGTGGTGCACATGGCTATCTTCAAGGTTTGAAAAGCTTGAGAAACTACTGGAATCCAAGTGAAAGAATTATTTTTAAGGAGAGCAGTGAGAGGTGCCACAATCTTTCCATAATTCTTAACAAACTTTCGATAATAACCTGTTAAACCCATAAATCCACACAATATTTTTAGAGTCTTTGGGTGAGGCCAATATTGCATAGCTTCAATCTTTTTTGGATCCACCCTGATACCGGCCTTGCCAACAAGATGACCCAAGTACTCGACTTCTGAGGCTCCAAAAGAACATTTAGATTGTTTGAGGAAAATTTGGTGCTAAGAGAGTAGATGGAGAACTTAATCCACATGAGCAATATGGGTTGTCCAGGTTTTACTATAGATGAGGATATCATCAAAGAAAACTAAGACAAAATGACGGAGAAAAGGACAGAAGACATGATTTGTGAGTCTTTGGAAAGTGGAGGGAGCATTACACAAGCCAAAGGGCATGACCAAAAACTCATATTGGCCCTCATGAGTTCTAAATGTAGTCTTAGGAATGTCTGCCTCGTTCATACGGATCTAGTGGTAGCCAGAACGAAGATCAAGTTTAGTAAAGAACTAGGCGCCACTCATGATCCAGATTTTATGAGCAGAACGAAATGAATACAGATTATTAACAGGTGCTTAACACAAAATAACAGAGATACAATACAACTGGTTTTCTATTCAATAACGAAATAAGATGAAACTGTAAAATGCAGCGGAAACAAGCTTGCTGGAATGGTGGCAGCTTATCTCTGAGAAGAGATGTGACGGCAGCGCGCATTCGCTAGAAGAAGGTTACAATGAGGCTTTGAAGGCCTTTTTACAATAATAAAGAATGCCAAAAACTCTATACATCCAAAAAACTAACCCTAGGAGAAGAAGCGCCAAAAGTCATGTGGGCCCCGTTTGGGTAAGTTAGTACATCAACTTCCCGGGGTTGTAACTTTTGCATACGATCTCTGTTTTAGGTGTGTGATAGCCCATTGAAAAGGTATCATTGAGGAGATTAATTTTGGGGGATTAATCATGCCTTTGGATATCATTTAGAACCTCGATCCTGAAAAACCTTAATTTAGGCCCTCAAAATGGCCCCGAAAGTTAAAACTGCTAAAACTGCTAAAAATAGTAAATTGCCAAAATTGTCAGAAAACTATTTTGAGCTAGTTGGAAAAGGTGGGTGGCCATCAATGTACTTATGGATCAATCCTCCCTCCTTAGGAAGCAATGGTCTCCATTGCGTTGAGGTCCCCCATCAGATGAGGAAATTTCTGCTGAATTTGGCCCTGGGTGAGCCACTTGCCTTGGTGCAGAAGCTGCCCTGCTTTGACGAATCAATAAAGTTGGATCCTTTGTTGTCAAGTTCCCTTGATCTGTCTATCCACAATATCATCATTGGGTGCCTATTGTAGGCAGTTGGGGTTGAGCTCTATTGGTGTCAGTTGTTCTGCTACTTCTGAGGTGTCCAATAATGGTGGGAAATAAGGGTGAAGGAGATCCACGTTGAACACTGGGTGCAGACCAAGGAAAGGAGGAATGTTGAGCTCAAAAGAATTATCCCCCATGGCCTTGATGATAGTGTACATCCCATAACAGAGTGGGAGAAGCTTCCGATGGGGTCCTGTAAGGCATTCTTTCTGCAAGTGCAACCAAACTTTGTTGCCCACCTGAAACTTATGCGACACCTAATGTTGATCATGGCGTTGTTTGTACTTGTCATTGGACTTCTGTAGGATATCCTGAACATATTGGAGGATGTGTTGGATCCTCTCAATGAACAGGGTGGCTTTGTCAGCTTCAGTTGGAGTAGGAGATGAGTCAGTCGAGGTGACCGCAAGGGGAAGTCCAAAATCTATGGGTCCCAATGGTTGGAATCCCAACCCCACTTGAAAGGTCCTATGGCCGGTTGAGCTATGCAGGGCTCAGTTGTAGCTATGCTGGACATAGGGAAGGCTCTCATCCCATGTGCGAGGGTTCTTTGAATTATACATGTGAAGGATATGCACAATCATTTGATTTACAACCTCGGTTTGGCCATCTGTCTGAGGGTGGAAGGCCATGGATTTGGTGAGCTTGGTGTCCAGCAGTGACCAAAGGATCAACCAGAATGTGTTGAGAAATCGGCTATCCCGATATGAGACAATGGTTTGTGGGATTCAAAAAAGTGCCCAAACTCGTTCAAAGAAGAGCTTGGCAATGGCCTCTACTGTGATGCTCTTCTTGCAGGCAACTAGAATCGCCATCTTAGAAAAGCAATCAACAACCACAAAAACACAGTCATTTCCCGGCTTGGTGGATGGGAGGCCTGACATGTAGTCCATTGAGATGGATTCCCATGGCCTCTCAGGAGTAGGAAGAGGGGTGTACATGCCCTGCTTCTTAGTGGTCAGTTTGTCAATAGTGCAGGCAGTGCAGGACCTGATATACTTGCTGACCTCCTGTCGAAGTTTCGGCCAGTAGAAATGTTTCTGTAGCATTGCCACTGTCTTTTCAATGCCGAAGTGTCTTTCCACTCGACTGTAGTGGGATTCCCAGATCAAATTCACTCGTTTACTTGATGGAACACAGATATGGCCCAAACGACACAACAACCCATCCTGAAGATGGAAATTATCGACAACTGCATTTGCACCCAACATTTGGTAGGTGGTGGCAAAGTCAGGGTCTGTCTCATAGAGTTGGGGCCATCCAGATGTCTCATGGACGCAAGAGTCTAGCACCGTGGTGAGTGCCGCGACTGGCGGTCTGCTGCGGCAATCAGTGACGCGATTGGTGCTTCCTGTTTTATACTTGATGTTGAGGTGGAATTGTTGCAAGTATGTGGACCAATTTTGATGGCGGTCATTCTGCATTTTTCCCTGTGTCTGCATGAACTGTAGTGGATTATGATCAGTGTGGATGACTGTCTCCTTCCAAAGAATGTAATGTCTCCACTGGTGGCATGCTTGCACAATGGAGTACATTTCTTTGTCATAAGTAGGGTACTTACAGACAATATTTGACAGTGTCTCACTATGATAGGCCATGGGGTGGCCATGCTGAGTGAGAATGATGCCCACAACATAGTCTGAAGCATCTATCTCGATCTCAAAAGGATGTTGTAGGTCTGGTAGTGAAAGTACTGGGGCTGAGCACAAGCGCTGCTTCAAATCATCGAACGCTTATTGTTGGGACCGACCCCACACAAATTTCTCCTTACCACCACCCTTGTTTATTTGGCTGAGGGCCCATGCAATATGGGAGAAACCCAACACGAACCTGCGATAGAAATTGGCAAGGCCCAAGAAGTTCCGAAGATCAGTGAGTGTTGTTGGGGTTGGCTAGTCACAGATGAATTTGATCTTGGTTGGATCCACATGTATGCCATGATGATCAATGATGTAGCCCAGGTAATAGACCCTGTCCATGCCGAAGGAGCATTTTTCCAAGTTGGCGTATAGCTTGTGCTACCACAGGGTGTGTAGAACCTGTTGAATATGCTGCAAGTGTTCGGCCCAAGTCTTGTTGTAAATTAGAATGTCATCCAGAAACACCACTACAAAAGTATTAGTGAATGGTCACAGGATATCATCCATCATCCTCATGAAAGTGGTTGGAGCATTTGTCAAACCAAAGGGTATGACCAACCATTCAAAAAGGCCTTCCTTTGACTTGAAGGTGGTCTTCCATACATCTGTATTTTCTATCGGGACCTGGTGGTAGCCAGATTTCAGATCAATCTTACTGAAGTATTTGGCCCCCGTGAGTTGATCAAGGAGGTCATCGATTCAGGGAATCGGGTACCGGTTTCTGACTGTGATTTTATTCAGAGCTCGGTAATCAATATAGAGTCACTAGGTTCCATCTTTCTTCTATACCAGCATGATTGGGCTCCCGCAAGGTGATGAGCTGGGGTGGATGTGCCCCTTGTGGAGCAGTTCTTGGATATGTCGCCTGATCTCCTCATTCTCTAACAAAGAGTGATGATAGACTGGCCCATTGGGTAGCGATGCATCGGGGGTCAGATCGATGGGGTGCTTGACCTAGCAGTGCAGAGGTACCCCTATAGGTGAGGAGAAGATATCCAAGTATTCTTCCATGACCTTATCTACTTGCTTCTGCTGTGTGGAGAGGTCAGTCGTAGAGACTCTAGATGTGGCTATGATATTTCACTTATTCTGAGAGTGAATCACAAAGAAGACAAACTTCCCCATTTGAGAGATGACCTTCTTGGATTGCTTAGCAGAGATCAAGGAAATAACACTAGGTGGGACTGCCTCGAGTATCCTGTACAATTTCCTATTCAAAGTAATAATAACACTACGGGGCCTAGACTTATATACAACATGACGTTTCCATAAATAAGGTTGGCCCAAAAGAAAATCACAAACTTCGAGAGGAGAAACATCACACAATACCTCGTCTTTGAAGGGCTTGATGTCGTACGACAGTCGACACTGTTGGCTGACACAGAGATCGCTTCCTTGGTGAAGCCATCCAATGGTGTACGGTTGTGGGTGCGGTGTTGTTGGTAGGGCCAGTCGCTTGATGACCTCTATTGAGATGAAGTTTGTCTGGCTATCGCTATCAACGATGAAGTGTAGTGGGGTGCCTTTTACCCACATCTGTGAATGGAAGAGGTGCTCTCCTTCTTCTAGCTCGTCTGGTTCACTAGGTTGGAGCTTGGTGGTAGCAACAGTGGCACTGGGTTCTGCGTCAATGATCTGTCTTCCCCTTTCTGGTTCTGGCTCAGAGTCATAATCTGCATCTGATTCAGAGGCTTTCACTTCGGCCACTAGCGACTTCTTTGAGCGGCAGTCAACAGTGTTATGCCAAGGGCTCTTATGGAAGTCGCACCACTTCCCGGTATCTTTATTTGTCTTTCCGGTGTCCTTCTTTGCTTGCATCTTGGACTAGTTTTCCTGATATTTTCCATCTTTGCTCTATCCTTTGTTCAATGGGTTGGGGCCACCCTTTCCTAGATTTTTTTGTGAGGGGTTCCCAGGCCCAAATTGCCGCGTCTTTTGTTTGAGCTTCTGCTCAATATTGACAGCATATCGGTAGGCCACACCCAAGGATGAGATGTCTAGAAATTCCATTTCAGTCTGGATGTATCTATGTAGAGCACCGTGATACTTGAGCACCAAATGTCACTCTGAATCTTTGATACCCAACTTGGTGCGCAAGGTATGGAAGATATTTGTGAAATCTGGCACTGCTTGGTCTCTTTCTTGCCGCAGTGTGGTCCATTTGGTATACCGGTTGTCATAACTTCCGACAGGGTAGTATTGTTCCTTAATAGCATCGCTAAAGGATTCCCAGGTGGTCATGACTGAAAATAATGAGGTTTCCTCTATTTCCTTTTGCTCACAGAAAGTTTCCCACCAATCTTTGACATGGGGAATGGCTTTGAGGAGCGCAAAAGTAATCTTTTCTTTATTCGAAAAGTTATGGATAGAAAAATACCCTTCTAGTAGATTCAACCACTTGTTTACAACATCTGCGTCTATATGACCTTCAAATAAAGGAATATCGAAGTTTATTTGTACTTTGAAGGGGGCGACGCCTCCATTCGAAGAAGATGCGTCGCCTGTTGGTAGCCACCGAAGGATTTGCGCGAAACTATCCATCATCTCGTTCATCTGTTGCGCGATGAATTCCTCAATCAACAGTTTGAAAGGACCTCCTATCTCGTCATCTTTCTTTTCTCCTGCCATGGGAGGTCGCTTGGGTGTGCGAGAGATTCTTTCCTCAAGAGAAACAAGCTCGAGATCAAACTCTTTATACTTCGACCTTGTTGGGGACATGCATTAAGACGACAAGGAGCAGATCGCTCTGATACCACTGATCTGGATTTTATGAGAAGAACAAAATGAATACAGATTATTAACAGGTTCTTAACACAAAATAACAGAGATACAATAAAATTGGTTTTCTATTCAATAACGAAATAAACTAAAACTGTAAAATGCAGCGGAAACAAGCTTGCTGGAATGGTGGCAGCTTATCTCTGAGAAGAGATGGGACAACAGGACACATTCGCCAGAAGAAGGTTATAATGAGGCTCTGAAGGCCTTTTTACAATAATAAATAATTCCCAAAACCATAGACATCCAAAAACCTAACCCTAGGAGATGAAGCGCCAAAAGTCATGTGGGCCCCGTTTGGGTAAGTTAGTACATCAACTTCCCGGGGTCGTAATTTTTGCATACGATCTTTGTTTTAGGCATGTGATAGCCCGTTGGAAAGGTATTGTCGAGGAGATTCATTTTGGGGGCTCAACTATTCCTTTATCTATCATTGAGGAGTTCGATCCTGAAAAAACTTCATTTAGGCCCTCAAAATGGCCCCGGAAGTTAAAACTGCTAAAAATAGTAAATTGCCAAAATTGTCAGAAAACTGTTTTGAGCTAGTTGGAAAAGGTGGGTGGCCACCGATATCCATATGGATCAACTCAATTCATCCAAGGGGTCATCAATGAAATGAATGGGAAATTTTTCTTTAATGGTGAGTTTGTTGAGGGCGCGGAAGTCAGGAAACATGCACCAAGAACCTTCTTTATTAAGGACCATGACCATAGGAGAAGAGTAGGGGCCCATACTAGTGCAGATAACACCTACATTGAGAAGTTCTTGAACAATTTTCTCAATTTCATTTTTTTGGAAAAAGGGGAGGTAATAGGGATAGATATTGGGAGGAAGGCCTCCTCAGACAAGGGGAATGGAATGATCATGAACACCATGGGAAGGAGGGAGTCCCTTGGGAGTGGAAAAAACCACTTGATGTTTAGAGAGGATGGATTGGAGGTCCTGTGGCACAGAGGGTGTCTTAGTGGCTTGTATGGCATGGAGTTGGGCAATAATGTCAGAATGACCTTTTTTGAGAATGAGACCCAAAGTCCTTAGACATTCTACAACCAAAACAATGTCACAACCGCCCATGTCGATAGAAAACATATGAGATTTCATGTGGTACTCACCAATTTGGAGACACACATTTTCAAAATGCTCTCCACATTTCATGGACCCACCATTGGCAATCATGATTTGAAAATTATTGATGACACATATATAGCAATTAGTTTCTTGGAAAATGCGGCGATGAATAAAATTACGGGTGCTTCCACTATGAACAAGAATGATGACCTTCCTATGCTTAATGTAACCAATTATCTTGGGGGTTTGGGGAGTAGGGAAGCCAGTGAGAGCATTTAGGGAAATGATCGGTTCTACTTCAGGAGGGTTTGAGGGAGGGGTCATGTCAGTGGGTTCAGGTGACACAGAAACAAGGGGAGCCTCAACATCCTCTTCTGAAAAATCCTCCGATATGGCCATAAAAAGATTTTGTTCCTTACACTTTTTCCCAGGAAAATATTTGTCATCACAATTATAACAAATGCCTTTGAGTTGGATTTGAGCCATTTTGGCCCTGGCTAATTTTTGGATCTTTAATGGAGTAGAAGGAGGAGTGGGACTGACAGGTTTAGTGCGAGGAATGAAGGAGGGTTTTCAGTTTTGAGAAGAAACAACTTGTTGTGCTTCCTTAGCTCTTTTAGTAGCATCCACCCAACTTTGAGGCCGAGCCATGAGGACAAGGGAACAAATCTCATCCTTGAGGCCACTGATAAAATATTCTCAGAAAAAAGAATCAGACATGTCCTCTGTACGAAAAGACAATCGCTCAAAAGAGGCTATAAAGTTTTCCACTGTGCCAGATTGTTTCAACTTTTTCAAATGGCCTAAATGGTTGGTGTCAGTGTCAAAGCATTCATAAATCTCTGCCACAAAGTGTGTCTAAGACACATACCCTTGGCGGGCATTTTTTCTCCATTTCCACCATTGCCAACGTTCTTGATCTAGATGGAGAACACCATACCGTAGTTTGGCCAACTCATCCATAATTCTATACAAAGAGAAATAATGTTCCATTTGAGTTACCCAACCAATGGGATTCGAGCCATCAAATTTGGTCACATCCACACGTGGAAGGCATAGGTCATGCTTAAAGTGATGGGGCTAAAAATTCTAGGAATGAGAGGAAGGTTCACCTTTGGTTTGCAAAGGTGGGTCAAATGAGGGAAGATCTGTAGGGATATGCAACTTGGCGCAGATCATTGTAGTGACATATTCAAGATAGGTAGCAAGGTATTGTTTGAGGTCCTCGATTTTGGCGTTGATGGAGGAATGCATGTTTTTATTGATGGTGGCAATATTGGCACTAAGTTGTCTCACTTATTGTTGGGTTTCTATGAAATTAGAGTGCAAGGTATTGAAGCAAGCTTCCAAGTCTTGGCTACAGGTGTGGGCCATGATGAAGAGGGAACACGAAAAGGGGTGGGTGGGACCACACAAAAAATGGGTTATGGGTGAAGTGTATCACAACGATCACGGCGACGAGTTGAATCCAATGGGGTAAATCCCAAATAAGGGTGTTGGAAGGGGGTCGGGTCCACACGCAAAAACAAAATTTGCTGAAAAATGATAGGTATGACTGTGATAAGGGTGAAGAGATAAATCAAACGAAATAGGTCTCAAATAATGGTGGCAACAGTATCCAAATTTTGTTTTTTTTTACTCCTGTGGAGTTATACTCCAATCCGAAGAATACTGCAGTGATGAAATGCCCAAATGCTTAACAAGAAGAAATGTGTAGTAATTTCGCAACTCAAATGCAGAAGACATAGTTGCATGGCAACAGATCTTGTCTGTTCTATTTTTGTTTCTGTCCCAAAGGTTAGGGTATTCAAGGGTTCTACAGAAAAGGGTTTTCCCTATGCTATAGCTTTTTGATATACTTGTGGGGTCCAACAATAGTATTCGGCCCAATATCTCAGGGAGCCAACTAAGGAGGCTAGACCATGCCCTTAGCCGTACTACCCAACTACCTAAGTACTAGAGAGTATATTCCCGAGTGTTTTTATCGGTGGAACTATACAATTCAAGTGGCCGATTGGCTTATCTATGGAGGGCTTCAGGAGATCTAGGCCGATTCATATATAGATGTTGTCTGATACGCTACCACTTGAAGAGGTACTAACAGGGGTTACAAGGGTGACCAATAGATGTGCACTTAAGTACCACTTGTATTTATTGCGTGTATGAATCCCCAACGACGGATTTATGCATGTAACGATAGATCTCTATAGCTTAAATATGCCATAATACGTCTCTACCCTAAAAAAAAAAATTAACCCATAATTTTCTACCGAGGAAGGTGCTCTGATACCACTTGTAATATTCAAGATACAAAATAGTATGCATAACATAAATAATTAGCTAGAAATGGCAGATAAACAACAATATAACTAGAACAACACCACAATAATACCAAAATGATACCAGAATAACTCCGAAAATAACACTTTGATTACTGAAAACAATGTTCACTTGCCTCTTCGAGGGGGCAACCTCCAGTAGAGCATATCTCTATTACAATAATATCCAAGACCAAATTTCTCATAACCTCGACTCCTATTTATACTAAATATTTCTATCAAAAGATCAATCTAGAGGAAGATCCTTCTAGAAGCGGAAGCTTCTATTAGATCTTCTTACATTGGACTTATTCTTCCTTATTGCTACGCCTTATTAATATTGACCTTTATTACATGGAAATATATTATTCTACCTATGTGAGGGGTTAGGTCCCTGACAGTTTACTACTAAGATTTTGAGTTTGGATTTTTAATTTATTCAATTATGCCTCTCGATTATATTTAGATCTTAATGTTGGACTTGAATATTGTATTATATGTATTTTTCTTATTTACCTTTAGATATCCTTTGTTTGTAGGATTGGGATGCTTTCCTAACTTTTGATATCAATTTATACAACTCTTACTCCATGATGTTACTCAAGTTATATACTTGTTTACTCAAATATTCCATTTATATATCATTTTTTTTTGCCACATCCTTCAAGTGTGTTCAAGTAGTTATCAATGCATATATATTCTTTGAACTCTAAATGGAACATTCTTTACTCATATCATGTTTCTTAAATTTTCATATTACTCTTTCAACACCTTAAAATTTTTTCACCCATGGTGTCTAGATCTATAGAAATGATAAAAAATAATTTTTATGATAAACTAGATGTAGTTATGGGTTGTAAACACCCATATCCTACATAAGAAACATTTGATAACTTAGTTTCCTATTGATAGTTTCATTGGGTTATTTCCTCACTAAGAACTTTTAAATTGATATAAACTATAATGTAACTATGAAGGATAATATGGGGTGCCTAGGGAGATACCCAAGGGGGATAATGAATGTATTCTGGATATAATGAGGGAATATGCCCACTTGGTATTCAATGACTAATAAATAGGCCACTAGGTAGTTAGAGAAAATAATATAATAATGAGGTGTAATGGGAATAAACCCCAAGGTATACTCAGAAGAAAGTATATATGTAACATTTTCCAAGATTAACCAAGGAACGTTAAATGTGGAAATACTCATAGAAATATATTCTTTTGCTAACTAATTTCCTATAGCTTACCCACTACAAATTATGCATGGATTTAACTACTTATTTGATGCCATTAATTAAATGCATCTACATCATGCTAAAATCGACATGAATGTAGTTTAAATAACTCAACACAACAATATATAAATCGTTATTAAACACAGAGTGGATGCACACACATTAATCTCATAAATATAACACATAAAACATATAAGGGTGAGTGCAATCTAATCATGGTCTCTCATGACACGTTAGTGGCAATGATAACTTGGAAAAAAATCAATTTGTTAACTTGGAGGGATTATTCAAGGTGCTTTTACAATGAATTTGAATATGGTGTAAGAAGATGAAATGTAAGAAATTGAGTTAACTTTCTGAATATACAACTTTTGTTCATAGAAATTGTGAATAACTATGTCAAATTTGAATTTTGTTTTCTAACAGTGATATGTTATATTTCCAACAAAATATAAGGTATATGT
The DNA here is from genome assembly GCA_032191745.1 of Picea mariana. Classification (NCBI taxonomy): domain Eukaryota; kingdom Viridiplantae; phylum Streptophyta; class Pinopsida; order Pinales; family Pinaceae; genus Picea; species Picea mariana. The sequence goes on from JASDQU010099742.1 coordinate 348,073, forward strand.
TTTTGTTCGTGTAGGTGTTGAGTACCTTAACGATGGAATTTCATTCCAAAAGCTTGTATACTTGTAAAGAAGCTTGCAAGGGAGAGGTGTGAAGCTCTCCAGCGAATCACAAATAGAAGGTCACGAGCTTGATGCTGAAGAGCATCTGAAAAACCTTGTCGAGGCCATGATGACCGAGAGAGAAAGCTCTGAGTTACAGAGAAGTGTGAGAATTCCCTGGAGATATCATGGCTTGGCACGGGGGTAGCCAGAGTGCTAAGAATGAATGCCTCTAAGCCTATGGACAGGTGGAAGGATGAACACCCACAATCAGTTGGTTGGCGGCGACCTGTAATAGATAAGGGAATTCTGACCCTATGTAATTTAGTTGTAATGGTGTATGAATTGGTATGCTATGCTTGCTTTCAGGAATGTGAAGGAATGCTTAATGGATATAATGTATCCATTCTATTTTCTACTGAGTCGTATAATTAGGCAAGAAAGGAATTATAGGGTTCGGACATAACTTGTTCCCATTCTGGAGTCCTGTAGCGTCTTAAGCTATAGCCACAAACTGTGAGCTTGTCAATCTTAGGCGTAGTTGCATGTACGATGGTTTACTCGCCTAGTCATCCTGAGTCCCTTGGAGGACGGAGTTCTGTTAAGCTCAGGAGAGGTAGTGTAGTTATGCACAGGCTCCCTGCGAGGAAAGTAGAGGCCGAGACTCACCCAAGTCCTAGACTTGACGAATGAGCGCAAGGGGTGCACGAAAGACTCTTCTAAGATTCAAGCCTAGGAGAAAGAGCACAAAGCTCTTAATTCCTTCATTGCTGAGAAAGATTAGGAGGGACAACACTTCTCGTAAGTGCTGGCGAGACCCAATAGTTGGCTTGCAGTAGAAGATCGAAGGTTGAGACCTTTGAAGCATCGAAATCTTCCAAGGAAAAAGGAAGAAAGCATGAGCTCAGGGAGGAGCTACAACTACCGTCAGATCTTGCATGGATAGCCGATAACCATCAGATCCAAGAGAAGTTGCATGAGGTTTAACCCTTGCATACGCAAAGGTGAGGACTCGTTAAAGTCCTGAAAAGATCTGGACCGTCCATTTCAGAGGACACGTGGCAGAGATCCGAACCCATCGGAGTTTCGGATACTGGAAGGTTGAAGGACTAGAATCGTGGAGTCGCTGCATCCCGAATTCCCGGTTCACGAAATCCCGATATAGGAGAGGAGCCATTGGATTTCGGTATTTCAACTATTCGGAGTTCGGGACGTAGAGGAGGCTGTGGTCTTGGTACTAAGAGTTTCAAACTCCTGGTACACGAAACAACGAAAGCATCGGGACCATCCATTCTAGAGGACATGTGGCAGAGATCCAAATCCATCGGGGTTTAATATACTAGGAGGTTGAAGGACCAAGAGTTTGGTCACGGTGGATTCATGAAATCACAAATCCCGAAGTCCCAAAAGGTGCACGCGGTTGAGGTTTCAGGGAAATCCCCGAAAGGAGATTTCGGTAATTCGGTTACCGGGAAAACAAGAGGTAAGAGTTATGAACTTTTGACCCATAAAACTCCGAAAGGATCTAAGCCATGGGATTAGGAGAGGCTTTGAGCCATTGATCTCACTTAGGAGAAGGAGGACTGGAATTTTGGGATTTGACACTTCGGTACTTCTGATACCGGGAGTACGAGAGGACAAGGAATTGGAGCAACAGGATTCGCGAAGTCTCGAAACGCGAAATCCTGAAAAAATTTTGAGGAGTAGTGTCAGGTCACGGAACAAGGATAGGTTTCGGCATACTGGGGTTTGGGATTTTGGAAGTTCCGAGGACAAGGAACCAGGGTGATTTGCGTTGAAAATCCTGAAGTCGCAAAACGCGATGTATTGTTGGAGTGGGTGTGTGAAATTGTGGATAAGTATTGTTTGTAATGGAATCGCGAAATCGTGAATTCCAAAACCCCGAAAGGATGTGGGTCATCGATCCATTTGGATTGTAGCTGTTGGTTCAAGAGGGACATGGACCGTTGATCTCTCAATGGAGATATTTCATTATTTCAGCTACTCAGGTTATAAAGAGTAAGAGAGTCGGGACTCTTGATCCATGAAATCCTGAAAGGATCCAAACCGTCGGATCAGGGGAGGCTTACATTTGTTGATCTCCCTTTGGAGGGGAACTTCAGAGATTTCAGAGTTTCGGGGATTTGAAAGGGAGAGGAAGAGACATTGCATCGCGATTCCCCGAATTGCGAAAAGCTGGTAAGTGCTTTGTCGATTAAGTGCATGGTCATAGAATAGGGTCATGTGGACAAGACCCAAGCGAGGAGCTTGTCACTCGCCAGCCCTTTCGGCGTCCGACATTTCGGGGTTTGAAGAGTCGAAAGACTTGATTCTCTTGCATCGTTGAGTCGTGAAATGCGAAAGGCGCCTCTTGGCTTGGCCTGTGATCATAACCAATGATCACATGGAGGTGGATAAGGGAAGAGCTAGCCTACGCTAGGCCCCCATAGGAATTCGAGGATTCTATCCCTTAAGGAAAAGTGAAAAATTTATTATGCCGTAGTGGGTATGTGACAAATTGGTATCACAACATGGTTACAACACTTGGCCTACTTGGGCTCATGTACGAGCCACGTAAGGAGATGTTGTTATCTACATTTCCCCTTTAAGGAAAATTACTGCAGAATGAAACTATAAATTGGGAATTTCTTTAACCCCTCTGTTAAGATGGTAACTACTCTTATAGAAGTAGGAATGCACTGATCAGTATTGATGATAAGACCGGAGTGTGAATAACAGAGGTGGAATAAATTGTGCTATGAAGTTGCACGAGCTAGACAAGGGACAAGAACTGAGTTGTTCTGTTATAGTGTGACGATGGCTACCTACTAAAGAAGGTAGAGTCTCTTGCAATTGAGATGGCTGGTTAGGTAAGAATTAAGACCCAAATGAAGAACTCCTTCATGATTTAGGAAATCTGGTAAGGACTGGTAGGATCCTTAGAAAGTTATAATTATTGCATTATTAAAATACTAAACCCTGAGCATACAACTCCTCATGATTGAGAGGACCGATGAAAATATATAGGGTCAGATTACTTGACCTATAATGGTTAGGATCTAGAGTCAAGATACATTCTGAAAGAACTGAAATGTTTCGAGTTGTTCGATCTCGGAGAAGTAGCGCACTGGTTAGTTGCGAGGAGATACCAGAGTTTCTCAAAACAAAAGGGCTTGGAAGAAGTAATGAGAAATTCCCAGAAATATCATAGTCGTTGATCAAGGAGCGATCTAGATCATTAATCATCCAGAGAGAATTTCACAATTTCAGGGATCGGGAGAACGAAGGTGAAAGGTCTTTTGACTTCACAACATGCGAAATCGCGAAATCCCGATATGAGAAACCTCGACGAAATCTAAGTTGTCAGACCGTGGAATAATTGGAACCATCAAATTGAGAACTCCAGAATTTCACAATTTCGAGGATCGAAGGATTCGAGGTTCTTCATAACGGAAGCCTCGAAGTCGCGAAACGTGAAATCGCGACATAATCACAACCGTTGGGTGGAGAGCCGTTGGTGACCGTTAGATCTAGTGGATCAGCGGAGAAGATAAGGTTGATAACCTCTCATCACTCACAAGCTCAGGAGGAATAGTATCCATTAGAATGGAATCAACGAGAGCCGTTGATCTAGAGCTTCGAGGTTTTATCTATTGGGAAAATAGAAGCGTAGACTTTCCAAAGTCGCGCCAGGTAAATCGCCGATTCAATCAAGGTCGTTGGTTAGAGGATGAACTGAACTTTAGATCTGGTGTAATTGGACCTTCGAGAGTTAGGAGGTGAAGACTCTGTCAGAATCCCGAAAGGTGGAAAGCCGGGATTTGATCAGGATCGTCGATTGGCAGAGAGATCTGGACCATGGGATCCAAGTTGCAGGACCCTCGTGGATCAGAAGTTTTGGAAATAGTGGACCCTATGTTTTGAGCAAAGGGTCATGTGGATAAAAGAACCGAGAAAACCTTAGCCTCAGTCTTTTAGGTTTCGGATTTCGGGGATCGAGGAACCAAATTTCCTTGCAACAGGAATCCCGAAATCAAAAAATGCGAAGTGCCTTTTTGTTCAGATCGTGGTCACCACCGGTGGTTGCGTGAGGAGAAGGTGTGAACTAGCATGATGAATACTTAGTTGTGTTCAATTGTACTTGAGTACATGAGTTTAATGCATTATGAAGCTTCATAATAGGAAGCCTGATATTAATACCGGTAAGGTATGAATGATATTAAATGTGCAAGTAATGCACATGTATGATGTAAGAGTATAAGTATACTAGAGGCCCAATATGATTACTCGGATGAGTGAAATGTGAAGAAAATATTGCTCTTGCCCAGATTAAATGAATACTATGGAGGCATAGCTAACTCCATTCTAGGGAGTCATGAAAGTTCTATTCCAAATAATAGCCTAAGGGGAATGTATTCCATTTCCTCAAGAAGTACCAATATAATTAGATGAAAGGGTAAATGAGCAAAGATGCTCTCTTGTCATAACAAGAGTCAAAGATGCACGATTATATTCCTTAATGGGAATTAATCTGAATTGATTGATCTTAACAGTAAAGATGCATGTTTATATTCCTTAAGGGGAATATTTAGTAAAAAGATAAAACTAACTCAAGGCTGAGGCCATCACAAATAGTAATGGATATGCAACAAGAAGTTGCATGCCGAAGGAGTTCTTGGTGGAGGAACTGTGTAAGGACTTTGTCAGAAGGACATAGTCACAACCCTAATAATTGTTGAAGGTTGGACAATGGGCTGCAAGGCCTGTCCATATATATAAGAATCCTGGATTACATTTTGAAAGAATCATATAATTAATAGAAGACTAACAACTGAATATGGAACATTCTGATAACCGAATGGAAGTGTATAGGATGCACATGTTCATGATTCATTATGAGCAAAGATTTGCTATTAAACCATGTTGCGTTATCCCAAAAAGGGTTAGGGTGAGGCCTAACCAATGCTGCTCAGAAAAAGAGCAGTTGCGGAAACCGGTATAGTTGGTAAGAGGCAAGTAAACCCCCTGAGTATGATTAAATGAATAAATGAGTACGTTTAATTGATAAGGCTTGGTTGAAGCTATGATTAAGAAAAGGTAGTAAGGCCTTGGAGATAACTCGACTGGGCTAAAAAACCCCAGGCGATTTAGAAAGAATTTGAGGAAGGGGAGAGCCTCAAATCTTTCCTTGTTGTGCATTATGTTTTCTATGGGATGAGAAAGTTAGTACATTGATGAATGAAAATGTTTTGACACCATAGTGATGATGGTTGTAATACTGTGAAAATGATTGAGAACTGTTGTGTTACACTCATGAAAACCTTAAGGATAGTGTGATGAAGTACATACAGATATGTTGGGGCATGTCTGAAATTTTTTTATTAATTTAAATACTATGGTACTTGCATTTTAATTTACATGATGACTAATGTGCCTATGGTGTATGTCATGTGTAGAAAGAAATATTATTGGAACTGTTGAGAAAGACAGTTGCCAATGATGGGCAACCTCAAACAGAGAATGACCAGGAAAAAGTTTGCGAGTGAAAGATTGTTGACAGGGTTGTAAAAGCCCCAATAAAGAACTGGTGATGAGGTAAAAATAAGAAAGAGGGTGCTAGCAACCAAGAACCCGTATAAAGATATTCACGCCTATGTGGCACAAGGTATGAAGGGATTTGGTAAGAACCCCTTCTGAAATATTTTATTGTCTTAGTGTTATGCATAAACTTGAAAGGCAGTTGTATGCCTTGGATACCCAAGTAAGGTATGATTCGGGAAGGAGAACCTGAATAATGGAGGTATGAACCTCTGGTCTTAAACACTGTTTGTAACCCTTGTAAGAATTCATGAATTGATATGTCATGAATGCTTTGACAATCAAGGAATGCATAAAGGCATTCATGTGAAAATTTTGAGTTCATGTGTATTGATTTGGGATCGTGATCGGCCTATAGCCGGCAGTATGGTCCTACTGTAAGAATGAAAGAAAACGAATAAACCATATGAGGAAAAGGTTGGTTAAATTCCAACAACCCATGGCCAAGAACTGGTCATAAAGTGTGGCAAACTTGAATAACAATGCAAGAGTGCATTGGGTATGAATGTGGCCATGGATAGTGGCACATTTGTTAAAACCCTTTGAAATGTTGAATTACATTTTGAATATATATATATATATATATATATATATATATATATATACATGGAAAATCTAACAATTTGTTTCGCTGATTGAAGAATGAATTGCAGGAAGCAGAGGGTCATGGATATGGCAGTAAGGTAAGCCCATAGGAAAGACCGATTGCCTGTTGAGCCAAACTGCAAGGAATCGTATTTCCTTTTGAGAAAGTGAATTTGATTGTTAGTATGCACCATTATGAAATTGTTGTGACGATGTTGTAAAGGTGCAATAAAATGTATGTGCATGATAACTAACAATTTTATTAGCTGAGGAATGATTGCAGGAAGAAGGAGTCTTGGATATGGAAATGCTGTAAGCCCATAAGGAAGACCGATTTCCTGCTGAGCTAAAATGTTATGGGAAGGAAAGTCCCATGATTATGAATCTGGTTCTTGTGTGGAACAAATATGAAAAAAAATTGTGGAATAGGAAATATGTAGGTGACAGATTTGCAATAAAATTCTCAAAGTTGAAATTTATAATGATGTCTCACGAATGTTGTATACCTATGACACAGGTGAGGAGAAAAGATCTGTCCAGAAGGAACAGATGAAGGCTGTCAAAGCTGAAGATGATGAAAAAAGGCTACTGCTGAGCCATGAAAACCCTGTGATAAGCCATGATTGCCTGAAAATTATTATGTTGAGGTAACACAAGCCGAAGGTACACCTCGACAGAGAAAGTCCGAGGGACACCTCGACTGTAAGATTCGATAGAGTCTCTAAAATTTTCCTGTGCGAGAAAACCTTGGCAGGGAAAGATGGATCGCCCGAGAGACTGTATAACAGTGAAGGGGATGCCTGAGATTGGGCCTGGAGGGTGAGTGACCGCAAGGAAGAGGAGATCTTAATAATTCTTGTAAGATATTGGGATCATGCACACAGTGGGTAGTTTCCCCGTGTGGAAAAACCTTGGAAAGGAAGATGAAATCATGATAGCTCTTGAGAACTATTGAATTGGAATCATGCACCCAATGGGTACGTCAAGGAAAGCGACGAGCATGGATAACAAAACTACCATGTGGATACAGATCCACAAACTGCACAGATAAGTATTGTGCTAAGATTATGAAAATATCCTTTTGAATTTTGAACAATAGTAAGATGTTTTCGCACAAAATTGTGATTAATGTGCTAGTTGCCTAAGAATTTTTGAAGGCAAATGACGAAGACTCAGATCCTGAAAGAGGACCTGACCGAGGATGAAGGTCAAGACTTTTGAAGTTGCTGAATGAGAAAGGCATGAGAGGTGTTTTCGAGAAAGAACACCGAGGACAATGTTCCTTTAAGGGGGAGGGAATTGTAACACCCTGTTTCCCCCAATTTGTAATTAATCATAAAATAGGAATTACCATGCTAATGCATAAGGAGAATGCAAATGTATTATTGTTTGAATTTCCAATGACTGATTGTGGGGGTGAAGCCTTGAAAGTACTGGCCATGATATCACTAGAGGAAGAATGTGAAAACTATAAGAGAGGGTTCATAAATCAAATAACCCCAAATCTCCCTTGATAAGGATGACAAAACTCCTTCAAATCCCAAGGAAAGAAACCAGTTAATGAAGAAAGGATTGGTGGTTGAACAATCAACCACCCCCATGAATGGAAACATGGGTTGTTAGCCCAAAGTACCATAGGGACCTGCAGACCTGAGCTTCCTTCTGACAGAAGGAACAGGATAGGTCGGCAAAAACCTTCCAAGGTAAGGGGGATACACACGAGACACCAGACACCAGATGAGGTCGAAAGCTCGCAAGGGAGAGGCGCGAAGATCTCCAGCAAATCAAGAACAGAAGGCCATGAGCTTGATGCCGAAGAGAATCTGAGAAACCTTGCTGAGGCCATGACCAAGAGAGAAAGCTTCGAGTTACAAAGAATAGGACCCAAACAGAAGCGGAAATGGCGGAAGAACCCTCAAGAAGTGTGAGAATTCCCTGGTGATATCATGGCTTGGCACGGGGGTGGCCAGAGTGCTAAGAATGAATGCCTCTGAGCCTATGGTTGAGTGGAAAGATGAACATCCACAGTTAGTTGGTTGGCGACAACCTGTAATAGATAAGTGAATTCTGACCCTGTGTTGTTTAGTTGTAATGGTGTATGAATTGGTATGCTGTGCTTGCTTTCAGGAATGTGAAGGAATGCTTAATGGATATAATGTATCCCTTATATTTTTTGCTGAGTCATATAATTAGGCAAGAAAGGAATTATAGGGTTCGGACATGACTTGTTCCATAAATTCTGGAGTCCTGTAGCGTCTTAAGCTAGAGCCACGAACTATGAGCTTGTCAATCTTAGGCGTAGTTGCATGTAGGATGGTTTACTCGCCTAGTCATCCTGAGTCCCTTGGAGGACGGAGTTCTGTTAAGCTCAGGAGAGGTAGTGTAGTTATGCATAGGCTCCCTACAAGGAAAGTAGAGGCCGAGACTCACCCAAGTCCTAGAATTGACGAATGAGCACAAGGGGTGCGCAGAAGACTCTTCTAAGAGTCAAGCCTAGGAGAAAGAGTGCAAAGATCTTAATTCCTTCATAGCTGAGAAAGATCAGGAGGGACAACACTTCTCATAAGTGCTAGCGAGACCCAATAGCTGGCTTGCAGTAGAAGATCGAAGGCTGAGACCTTTGAAGCATCGAAATCTTCCAAGGAAAAAGGAAGAAAGTGTGAGCTTAGGGAGGAGCTACAGCTACTGTCAGATCTCACGTGGATAGCCGATAACCATTGGATCCAAGAGAAGTTGCATGAGGTTTAACCCTTGCATACGCAAAGGTGAGGACTCATCAAAGTCCCAAAAATATCCGGACCATTCATTTCAAATTACACGTGGCAGAGATCCAAACCCATCAGAGTTTTGGATACCAGAAGGTTGAAGGACTAGAATCGTGGAGTCGCTACATCAAAAACTCTCAGTTCGTGAAATCTCGATAGAGGAGAGGAGCCATCGGATTTTGGTATTTCAGCTATTTGGAGTTCGAGACGTAGAGGAGGCTATGGTCTTGGTACCGAGAGTTTCAAACTCCCGGTATGTGAAAAATCGAAAGCATCGGGACCATCCATTCTAGAGGATATGTGGCAGAGATCCGAATCCATCGGGGTTTTGGATACTGAGAGGTTGAAGGTCCAAGAGTTTGGTTGCGGCGGATTTGTGAAATCGCAAATCCTGAAGTCCCGAAAGGTGCATGTGGTTGAGGTTTCGAGAAAATCCCCAAAAGGAGATTTCGGTAATTCAGTTACCGGGAAAACAAGAGGTAAGAGTTTTGAACTCTTGACCCATAAAACCCTGAAAGGATTTGAGCTGTGGGATCAGGAGAGGCTTTGAGCCGTTGATCTCACTCAGGAGAAGGAGGACCAAAATTTTGGGATTCAACACTTCGGTACTTTGGATACCAGGAGTATGAGAGGACAAGGAATTGGAGCAACAGGATTCGTGAAGTCCCGAAACACAAAATCCCAAAATCATTTGGAGGAGTAGTGCTAGGTCACAGAACAAGGACAGGTTTCGGCATACCGGGGTTCGAGATTTCGAAAGTTCCGAGGACAAGGAATCGGGGTGCTTTGAGTTGAAACTCTCGAAGTCGCGAAATGTGACGTATTGTTGGAGTGGGTGTGTGAAATCGTGGATAAGTATTGTTTGTGACGGAATCGAGAAATCATGAATTCTGAAACCTCGAAAGGATGTGGGCCATCCATCCAGTTGGATCATAGTCATTGGTTCAAGAGGGACATGGACCGTTGATCTCTTAGTGGAGATATTTTGGTATCTCGTCTATCAGGGTTATAAAGAGTAAGAGAGTCGGGACTCTTGATCCATGAAATCCCAAGAGGATCCAAACTGTCAGATCAGGGGAGGCTTACAACCGTTGATCTCCCTTTGGAGGGGAACTTCAGAGATTTCAGAGTTTCGGGGATTTGAAAGGGAGAGGAAGAGACATTGCATCGTGATTCCCCGAATCGCGAAAAGCCAATAAGTGATTTGTTGATTAAGCATGTGGTCACAGAACAGGGTCACCTAGACAAGACCCAAGTAGGGAGCTTGTCACTCGCCAGCCCTTTCGGGGTTCGGCATTTTGGCATTTCGGGGTTTGAAGAGTCGAAAGACTTGACTCTCTTGCATCGCTGAGTCACAAAATGCGAAAGGCACCTCTCGTCTTGGCCTGTGGTCATAACCAATTATCGCATGGAGGTGGATAAGGGAAGAACTAGCCTGAGCTAGGCCCCCGTAGAAATTCAGGGATTCTATCCCTTGAGGAAAAGCGAAAAATTTATTATGCCGTAGTGGGTATGTGACATTAAGACAACAAAAAGTTATAGCAGAAATAAGAGAGGTATGTATTCTAGGATTTTGATATATGTGAAGAAAAAAATAGATTAAAAATAGTAAACAATATTAATTTAAAAGAAAAAACTATATATTTGGAATATGCATAGTTGACTCTATATATGTCTGTAGTTTCGTCAACAATTGAATTGTTTATCCTATAGAAAAATAACATCAAAGACAAAGATATAGAGAGGTATTCACAAAAGATGATGTTTTTCTCAATTTGTAGATCAAACAACTAGGTTTGTCATCCTGGACCTAAATGTGAGGCAACCAAGTCAACATACACATTGTCAATCCCACCCAAAAAAAATGAATTCGAAAGAACGTGCACACATTCTTAAGAGTGCACACATGCTCTAGAAGTGTGTGCGCTATAGGAGTATGCAAGTCTTCCTAAGAGCACACACATGCTCTTATAAGCTATTTTTTATTTTTCATTCCCCCATTCCCCCCCCCGCTCTCTCCCCTACATCTATCCCCCCTCTTTGTATCCCTCTCAATCTCCCTCTCTACCCCCCTATCTGTCTCCCTCTCTCTCCCTCTCACACTCCTATACATGGTAAGACCTATACATGGAAAGACTTAGACATCACAAGACATGGAAAACATAGACCTAGACCTTTCCTTGACATGCCTTAGACTCTCACACACCCTCTCTCTCTCTCTCTCTCTCTCTCTCTCTTTCTCTATCCCTTTGTCCCTCCCACCCCTATTACACCCCCCTCTCTCTTCCACCTCTCTCCCACCCTTTCTCTCTCTCCGCATTGTTAGTATCAGTCTCACTCTCTCTCTCTCTTCCACTCTTTCTCTCTCTATTCCCCCTCTCAGTCTCCCTCTATATCCCCCCCTTCCTCTCACTCTCTCTCTCTACCCCCCTTCTATTTATCCCTCTCTGTTTCTCTTCCTCTCACTATCCTTCTCTCTACCCCCTTTCTCGGTCTATCTCTACCTCCCTCTCACACTCTCTCTATACCTCTCCTCTTTGTCTTTCTCTCTCTCCCTTGGTCCCCCCTCTCTCTCTCCCCTCCCTCCCACTATCTCTCCTCTATATCTCCTACATATACCCCTCTCCTCTCTCTCTCTTCCACTCTTTCTCTCTCTATTCCCCCTCTCAGTCTCCCTCTATATCCCCCCCTTCCTCTCACTCTCTCTCTCTACCCCCCTTCTATTTATCCCTCTCTGTTTCTCTTCCTCTCACTATCCTTCTCTCTACCCCCTTTCTCGGTCTATCTCTACCTCCCTCTCACACTCTCTCTATACCTCTCCTCTTTGTCTTTCTCTCTCTCCCTTGGTCCCCCCTCTC
>JASDQU010099742.1:373993-394685 GCA_032191745.1 Picea mariana
AGGGGGAAACCTCCTTTTACCCCACTTAAATGTTCAAGTACAGGATGATTCAAAATGAAAATGTCTCCTTGGTATATATAGGAGACTAGGAGGTATAATTACAACTAATGGCCTAAAGCCGACATAAATAAAATAAAATTACTAATATAATATGCCCCAATTAAGGGGTAATGATCCAATATTAGGGCTTAACAATTTAACCCTCACTCTCTCGATTTATGTATCCCCCTCCTTCTCTTTCCCCCACTCTACCCACCTCGCTCTATTTTCTTTTCCCCCACACTCCCCACCTTCCTCTATTTTCTTCTATATAACCCCCCTTCTGTCTCCCCCCCCCTCCTCCCACTCTCTCTCTCTACCCCCCCTCTCTCTCTCCATCTCTCTCCCTCTAACACACTCTCTTTGTCTTCCCCTCTCCCCCTCTTACACTCTCTTTCTTCCTCTCTCTCCACCCCCTCTCTCTACATTGCAAGGAAATAAATGGCCTTGACCCAAATTGTTGGGTATGTGTTATATGATTTTAATGTTGCGTCAGGCGTGCAGGGGGGTTTGGGCTAATTTTTTTCCTCGGGAAACTTCTTGTATTTTTACCTCATTTTTCGTGTCGCCTCGAATTTCGTCTCCATTGTTGGGTGGTTTTTCGGCACATGGTTTTTTCCAATGGTTCTCTATTGCTGGTTAAGGAATTAGGTTTGTTGACTAATCCAGGTCATTGGGTTAGGGTTTTGGATGTCGTGGATGCTATATGTATATTTTATTGTAAACAATGTGTCATTGTGAATGAATATAGAATATGTTGGTTTTCCCGGTTTGGGTTTCCATGGGAAAAATATATGTGTAATGTGTGTATTTTTCATTGTATCTTTTATGTTCTTTTATTGAAAATATGTTTGTAGTAAAATATTGTACAAGGTTAAAATCTACACAGACATGTCAAGACCTAGACCTAGACCTAGACATAGCAAGACCTAGACATGGAAAGACCTAGACCATGACCTGTACCATGACCTAGACCTATACGATGACCATGGCCTAGACCTATAGGATGACCATGACATAGACCATGACATAGGCCTAGATCTAGACCTATACCATGACCTAGACCATGACATATATCTAGAGCTAGACTTAGACAATGACCTAGACCTATACCATGACCATGACCATGACCTAGGGATTGACCTAGACCATGACCTATACCCCCCTAGCTCCATATAATTCTAGGAATAACCTATACTTGACCCTTAACCACATCCACACTTGAGCCCTACGTGCAATATGCATATACCTCTTATTAAATTCCCCACAACCTTTGCACCCAAAACTTGGTGCTCTAACCACTGCTCTATGCTTCAAAACACTTTCAATCCTAATCCCTTAGGTCCTAGTTGTCCCCAAAATCCTATACATATTTATTCATAAATATGTTTGGTCTATAATAAATGCTATATCCATTGCATTATGAGCATGCAAGAACTATCGTGAATTGAAATCCTTGAGGTTGTGTGCTAATCCATGCCCAAAAGGAACATGTGCACGTTACTAGAACGTGCACACGCTTCAATGAACACACGTTATACGAACGTGTGTGCTTTCCTTCTAGGAAGTTTTATGTTCCAAGAACACTCCTCTACCTCACCTATCTCAAAAATGTGAACAAGCCTGACATCTACACACAAAAATAGAAGGAATAGATAAGTTTTTGTTCTTTTTGTCTTGTTGTTTAATTCATAGACAATTTTGTGCTATTGCAAGACAATTGTGGGAAGAATTGGAATAAAAATTTGTTCAAGTGGAATCAAAATTGTTGGTTGTGTCTTCTTGTGTAACATCAAGAGAAATTTGTCCAATTGGAATTGTTAGTTGTGTCTTCTTGTGTAATACCAAGACAAATTTGTCCAATTGAAATTGTTAGTTGTGTCTTCTTGTGTAATACCAAGACAAATTTGTCCAATTGGAATTGGAATTGGAATTGTTAGTTGTGTCTTATTGTGCAATACCAAGACAAATATATCCAATTGGAATTGGAATTGTTAGTTGTGTCTTATTGTGTAATACCAAGACAGATTTGTCCAGTTGGAATTGGATTTGTTAGTTGTGCCTTCTTGTGTAATACAAAGACAAATTTGTGGTGGGGTGCTTGGAAGCCAATTTTTCTCTTTAAACACGAGGAACCTATGGAATCGAGAAAGAAATTCCTTGAGGAAAGAGAAACCCATCGAAAAGGTAGAAGAAGAAAGATAAAAGGAAAATTTATGTATGTCAAAGCATAGGCTTTCAGAAGAGGGAAAGCCAATTTCTAGCGGAATAGATGTCATTGTTGTTTCTCCTCCATCACCACAAGCAAAGAGAATGAGTTTAGTAGAGACCAATCCAATTAGTATATCATCAAGAAAACTTGTTTTGGATGAGAATATGATGGAGGATTTACTTGGAGCTGATTATATAATGGATGAAATTAGAGAGGCAACTAGTGCACAACATTATGGTGAAGAAGTTATTTCTGTGCAACATCTTGTTGGAAAGTCATACATTCTAGAAAGTAGTCATGGGCATGTCCACTCTCCTCCCATAATTAATCCACCAATGATTGAAGGGGAAATAAATACACCATTGTTAACTCCATAACAGGGAGGTTAAGAGTGCCAGAATAGGGGTTCATCATCCCTACCTAGATTGAGCAGTGTGCAACAAAGAAATCCTAAACACATTCAAGTGGATGAAAGTGTTCTAGCATCACTTTAAGGTAAGTTACCTAACCATACTATTCTTAATTATTCTTATAAAATCATTAAAGAACATTTTGAACCAAAATTCGATGTCGCTAAATGTCAATTACTTTTTGTTTTGTCAAAATCTAAAAGTTTGACTGTTGTTAGGAGAATTTTAGGCATTAAAATAGTCAAAAGTTTAGAAACAATTCATCATATTGTTAGAAACCTTGTGGATGATTTTCAAATAATTTGTAAGAAATCTCATTCTAAAGACTGTAATTCAGACCGACGTGTCTTGTCACAATCAATTGTTAGCAAGATCACAAGAAAACATTGTTTTCTACAACAAACCTCTCATCTCATGAAATGCAATATCAAAACCCTTAGGAAGTATTCTCATAGACGAGATAGCCTTGACACAGGTGGCCCAACAGATTTGTGGGCCTTTATTTTTCATGTAACACCATTTTGCATGAATATTCATTTATATTTTAGTCGTCGTCATCTAGAGACTTTATGCATAACATCTTGTGTACAAGGCCAAAGGGTTGTACACTTTATCAAAAATATTTCTTAGATGGGATATGCCCTAGGTGTGATGGAATGGAACTACTAAGAAAGTGCATCCATGTAAACTATGAGTATGAATTGGGGAGGAAGGAGGTTTCTTTGCAAATATTTAAATATGTCCCATATGATATTGATGGAGGTAAGGAAAGAAAAATGACACAATTGGTGACTTCCCAAGTACGATTATGTGACTTCATGAAGGACTTCATCAAAAAGACATGACAATATGTTCAAAATGTCAATGTGGCTCGATGGTAGGATGAATATTTTATTATATTTAGAGATACATTTCATGTTGGTATTGTCTTATCAGTGGTTGATTTTTCTAAAACCTGCACCCTTCAACCATGAAATGAGATTCAAATCTATTATTATCACTTAGAGTAGGTTATCATAATGGTCCATATCACATACAAGCATGGGATGGATAGTAACTAAGAAAACAAATTTATATTAAAGGAGTATTGCTTCTACATAACCGATGATCTATGCCATGACTTCGCCTACGTACAACATTTGTTTTAGTTGTTTTACAATCACCTTAAGGAGAAGAACATACAGATGGATCAAAATTGAATTTGGTCATATGGTTGCACATGCCAGTTAAAAAATTCTTGTGTATTTCAATGGTTGTGTATGTTGCACAAAAAACTCAATGTACCACAGATTTAGAACTATTTTGAGTCTAGGAATGAGAAAGGGGAGCATGATGGAGCAAGTGCATGCATAAAAAGATCGTTATGTAGGAAAAAAATGAAGTTCACAACTACTTCCCTCATTCGAGATGTGAAATCCATTATTGAATGGTGTTCTTCAGTAATGGGAGACTGAAAAAGAATCTGTGAAGACCAATCACACAGGAAATGACATGTACATAGATATTTTTGGGAGGTGGTCGATGTATATCGATCATAGTGGTATGAATGCAAAACAATTCAGGGCACTCATGGATTCCATTATGTTCGAACATCGAAAAATTAAATCGTTGAAATATAGACGAGAAAAATATCTTGCTTCTGTGGTCTATGTAGTAGTAATGAATGGGATGATTGTGAATCAACAGACTAGGTTAATAGATGGGATCGTGTATCACTCCCCATTGGTCAATGTATAACTATGGAATTATCCCAGTTGAAGGAGGACCAATCAAATATTTCAGCAGATTATGATCATGTCTTAGATCTCGTACTTCCAAGTTCGGTGAAACATTCTATTAAATTTTGAATAACTATCATCAATGTTTTATTCTTTGGTAATTTAGTGGACTCACGTGTTGGAACTCCATTTTTTGCAGGGAACATATACGCAGTGGTTGAACCAAGAGATAATAAATGGGGCATTGAATATTGGTAGGCACATTTCTTAGAGGGAAATCATACCCTCATGCGATCAATAACAAACTCTGAAGGAATTGAATTTCTGATTGAGTTCGTGGTTATTAAAGAAGAATATCTAACATGGGATGAAAGAAAATGAAATAAAGGTGGTTATGTATTTCAATATTATAGACTAGGTGAAGTTGTATACCACTTTAGGAACTTGGTTGTTGGTACAAAAATACCACTACAAACAATGCCAAGTAAGAACTCATCAAAGGTACAATACTTCTTGCCTTACTCTAAGAACGAGAAGTTAATGGAGACCATCGGTATTAGAAATGATCTTGATGGTCTACTTGAATGACCATAGGTATTTAAAAGGAACAATCGAACAAATATTTAAAATTTATGAATGATTGAAATTTTTGCTTCACGCTATGGTTGTTATGGTATTCTTGTATGTTGTGTTTATTTTTGTTGTTAGGGAATTACGTTTAGCCTTCCCTTTCCTTTCCTTTCCTTTCCTTGCCTTATCCTTCCAATCCATTCCTTTCCTTTCCATGCCATGTCATTCCATTCCTTCTCATGCCTTGCCTTTTCATTCTATGTCTTTCCTTTCCATACCATGCCATGCCATTATGTGCCTTGCCTCACCATGTCATTCCTTCCCATGCCTTTCCATGCCATGCTATGACATGCCTTTCCTTTCCATGTCATTCCCTTCCTTTCTATGCCATGCCATGCTTTGTCTTTTCATACCATGCATTGCCATTCCTTGTCTTTCCATGCCACATCATGTCATGCCATGCCTTGCCTTTCCATGCCATGCCTTTCCATGCCTTGCATTTCATTGCCTTGACATTCCATGCCATATCTTTCCATGCCATGTCATGCCTTACCATGCCATGCCTTTCGTTTCCATGCCATGCCATGCCATTCCATGCCTTGCATTGCCTTGCCTTTCCATGCCATGCCATGTCATGCCTTTCCTTTCCATGCCATGCATTCATTTTCCTTGCCATAAAATGCATTGCCTTGTCATGCCATGCCTTTCCATGCCATGCCATATGTTATAAAAATAGGATTGCGGAGCAATAAAATAAAATAAATGCGTAAATAAAACACATAAGATACAGAATACAATAGAGACATGGATATACGTGGTTCACCTAGTGTGGCCTACATCCACCAGAGAAATTTATAGATCCTTCCTTTATTATTATCCAACAAATGAAGGGATACAACCTACAACACACCCGTTGTAACTTCCTCTTCTTTCTCTCACAGTCTCCTCTCTCATAATACAATATTCAAAATGACACATAACCACAATACATTTCTCTCATAAAAGAGGGTTTCCTTCTAGGGACAAAAACCCTAACATAACTTCTACCCTTAGATATGTGACCTTTTAATGAACGGTTCATATTTACTATGAAATTACAATATACATTTACAAGGCAATTTTTCCTTAGGGGGCCTGCTTTCCCCCAGACCCTTCAGAAGGGGAAATACCCTCTGCACTCCCCCACGTGGAGGAGTGTACATTATTTTAGGGTGTAAAGTATTCATGGGGTATAAACACAGCTGAAAACAAAGGCCTCTGAATCAGGAACATAATCAGACTCCACAACCAACAATCTCCCACTTGGAGATTGATCTCAACAACTCCATCGTTGTTGTATCTGTGAACTATGATCCTTCTTGGACCTAGAAAATTTCTCATATTCACCTTCATGCTTGAAGACCAACTAAAACTAAACAGGAACTCAGTTTCTCCCTAGTTACTCCCTTTGCTAGCATGTCTGTAGGATTTTGTCTAGTGTGTATCTTTTCCAACTTCAAAATTCCATCTTCCAAGACGGATCGTATGAAATGGTACCTGAGATGTACATGTTTAGTATTCTAATGGAAGGTTGAGTTCTTTGCAAGATGAATGGCACTCTCATTGTCACAGTACAACCTGTTATTCTCCTGTTTATTTCCCAATTCTTCCATAAACCTATGTAACCAAATCATTTATTTACTAGCCTCTATAGCAACAACATACTCTACTTTTGTTGTTGAAAATGAAACAACCTTTTGTAGTTTTGAAATCCAACTTATTATTGTGCCACCTATAGTAAAAACATGCCATATGGTGCTCCTCCTGCTATCTTTATCACATGCCATATCTAAATCAACATATCCATGTAGAACAATGTTTGAACCTCCAAAACATAATGCATGAGTAGCAATACCTCTCAAATACCTGAGAATCCACTTTACTTCCTCCCAATGTTATATAACTAGATTGTTCATATACCTGCTCACAATTCCCACTGCATGTGCAATATCTGGTCTTGTGCAAACCATCACATACATCAAGCTGCCAAATTTTGATGAATAAGGGATCTTGGACATGTATTATATCTCCTCCCGTGTCTTGGGACACATTTCCATAGTTAATTTGAAATGGCTGGCCAAAGGTGTACTAACTGGTTTTGCATTCTGCATTCTAAACCTCTCCAACACCTTCTCTATGTACTCACCTTGAGACAATGTCAATTTTTTATTTTTCCTATCTCTTGTTATTCTCATACGAAGGATTTTCTTTGCGACACCCAAATCCTTCATCGCAAATGAATTAGCTAATTTCTTCTTGATCACATTTATATCTTGCATATTAGACCCTGCAACAAACATGTCATCTACATACAATAGAAAGATAATATAGCTTACATTTTCTATCTTTTTAAAATAAATACAGTGATCATAATGACATCTACTATAACCTTGTTCTGTCATAAACCTGTCAAACTTCAAATACCATTGCCTTGGATCTTGCTTTAGGCCATACAAACTCTTCTTCAACCTGCATACCAAATTTTGCTTCCTTTTGACCTAATACTCTTGTGGCTGCTGCATATAAATCTCTTCCTCCAAATCCCCATGGAGAAAAATTGTTCTTACATCTAATTGTTCAATATGTAAATATTCTACTACCACGAGACTTAAAATAGTCCCAATTGAAGTCATTTTAACAATAGGATAAAATATTTCCTCAAAATATATACCTTTCTTTTGTGCAAACCCCTTTACAACAAATCTGGCCTTGTACCTCTTTTTTCCTCCATCTTCTTCCTTCAACTTGTAAACCCATTTATTTTGTAATTCTCTTTTTTATGTAGGAAACTGAACCAAATCCCAAATATGGTTATTTACCAGGGAATCCATTTCCTCTTTCATTCCTTTCTCCCACTTATTTTTAGTGTCTACCTGCATTTCCTCTTCATAACATTCTGGTTCACTAGAATCAGTCAACAATAAATAATACAATGAAGGAGAATACCATTCAGGGGGTATACTTAACCTGGTAGGTATTCTAACAACACATGTAGGAGTTTGAGGTACCTTTTTCTCATGTTGTTGTACATTTTGATTTTTTGGTACCTTTGGAATTTCTTTTTCAGTGATCTCATCAAGCACCGTGTATTCTGGTTTTCCTTTTTTCTGTTTCTTTCCCTGTAACTGATCTTTGTACATGACCTTCTCATTGAATATGACATATCTAATCCTAATGATTTTATGATTTTCATAATCCCATAAGTGATAACCAAAATCATTAACACCGTATCAAATAAAAGTACACTTCTTGGATTTTTCGTTGATCTTTGTTCTATTTTCTTTATTAATGTGGACAAATGGTTCACAACTGAAAGTCTTCAAAAAATAATAGTTTACCTTTTTACCTGTCCATGCCTCCTCTAGAATTATACCATCCAAAGAGATTGAAGGTCCTCTGTTTATTAAGTAAACAATAATATCTACAACATCTTCCCATAATTGTAAGGGAAAACCAACATGCAATCTCATACTCCTTTCACGCTCCATGATTGTCCTGTTCATCCTTTCTGACACACCATTTTCTTGTGGTGTTCTTGGAACTGCCTTCTCTCTACAAATCCCATGGTATGAACAATAATCATAAAACTCCTTTCTACAATATTCACCTCCATTGTCTGATCTAAGACACTTCAACCTTTTTCATGTCTCATTCTCAACCAAAGATTTCCATTTCTTAAAAGTATCAAAAACATCGGATTTTTGTCAAATGCAATAAACCCAAGTTTTTCTAGTTGCATCATCAATAAAAGTAACATAATAATTAGAGCCACAAAGATATGATACCTGAGCTGGTTCCCATACATTTTTAAGAAGAAGCTATAACCTTTCACTATTTTTTTCTTTTTCGACTCTGAGAAATCTGACTCTCTTTTGTTTTCCATAAACTCAATGCTCACAGAAATCCAAATCAATTTGTTTAAGATATGGACACAAATTTCTTTTGTGAAGTATCTTCATCCCCTTCTCACTCATGTGTCCAAGCCTATCATTCCACAGTACTGTATCCACTCGTGTAGAAGCTAAATAGATAAAAGCATCAGTATTACCAGTACATAATTACAATGTACTACCTTCTCTCCTTTTGCTATCGCCAATGATCCTTTGGTGACCTTTCACACCTTATATGTAGGTATGGATATACAACCTTCACTTTCCAAATTCCCTATTGAAATTTTATTTTTCCTTAGATCTGGAACATGTCTTACCTCTTTCAACAACCATTGGTTTCCAATCCTTTGCTTTATTTTTACCTTTCCCATTCCAACAATTTTGCATGGTGCATCATCACCCAAATGAACCTGTCCAAAATCACCTTGAACATAATCTAGAAAATGTTTTCTATGGGGTGTGGCATGAAATGAAGACCCTGAATCTACTACCCAAGACTCATAAATATTATCTACAAAAATAATCAAAGCATCTTGTAACACATCACCTATTCTATTTGCTTCCTGATTTTTCTCCTATTGTCCATCTCTTTGTTTCTCTGGAGCTCTGTAGTCTTTATTCAGATGTCCTTTCTTTCCAAAATTCCAACACTCTATCTTTCCAAGTCTGGATTTGGATCTTCCCTTCCTAGATTTCTTGCAGTTCCCTAAGCTCTTTCCTCTATCCTTTTGTCTTCCCATGTTCTCCATGTTTAATGCATTACCTAATGTCTCACCTGTGCTTTTCCATCACATTTCCTCACTAAGGATAACACCAACAACATCATCAAATTTTAGAGTGTTTGAACCAGAGACAGAGTTACTTACAACCATGACCAAGCCATTCCATCTTTCTGGAAATGAGCACAAGATTAGAAGAGCCTTGATCTCATCATCAATGTCCACTTTTACATAACTTAGTTGATTAGTAATCATATTAAATTCATTTAAATGATCTGCAATAGACCCACCTTTTGACACCTTCATATTAAATAATCTCTTCATTAGAAATACCTTATTGGATGTCAAGCGTTTTTCATACAGTTTATCCAGTGCATCCATCATATCCTTTGTTGTCTTTTCTTTCGAAATATTGAAAGACATCGACGCTACCAGGCTCAACCATATCGTTCCTAGTGCCTTTCTGTCAAGAACCTCCCATTCTCCATCCTTCATGGTCATCGAATTCTTTGCTATTCCACCCAATGGTAGGAATAGATCCTTCTGATATAAAAAATCTTCTATCTGCATCTTCCATAACTGGTAGTTTTGTCCGTTAAATTTCTCGACCCTAAAATTTCCATCTTCTGCCATTGCTACCACTTGAACCCTCTTTTTCTATGAGTTACCTTTCACTTTGGTACCAGTTGTTAGAAAAATAGGATTGCAGAGAAATAAAATAAAAAAAATGTGGAAATAAAACATAGAAGATACACAATATAATAGAGACACAGATATACTTGGTTCACCCAGTGTGGCTACGACCACCAGAGAAATTGTCAGGCCCTTCCTTTATTATTATCCAACAAATGAAGGGATACAACCTACAACACACTCATTGTAACTTTCTCTTCTTTCTCTCACAGTCTCCTCTCTCAGAATACAATATTCGCAATGATACATAACCACAGTACATTTCCCTCATAAAAGAGGTTTTCCTTCTAGGGAAAAAAACCCTAACATAAATTCTACCATTAGATCTGCGACCTTATAATGAATGGTCAACATTTACTATGAAATTACAATATACATTTACAAGGAAATTTTTCCTTTGGTGGCTTCGCCCCTGAACCTCCATCGGGGCCCTGCTTGCCCCCAGATCCCATAGGAGGGGAAAGCCCCCCCTTGCACTCCTCCATGTGGAGGAGTGTACATTCTTCTGGGGTGTAAAGTCTTCATGGGGTATAAACACAGCTGAAAATAATGCCTCTAAATCAATAAGACAATCAAGTTCCACAACCAACACCATACCCTTCCATGCCATGCCTTTCCTTTCCTTTCCATGACTTGCCTTTCCATTCCATGTTGTGCCATGCCTTGCCTTTCCTTTCCATGTTGTGTGTTTCCTTGCCTTTCCTTCCCATTCCATGACATGCCATGCCTTTTCATTCCTTTCCATGCCAAGCCATGCCATGAAATTCCATGATGTGCCTTTCCATTCCATGCCATACCTTGCCATGCAATGTATTTCCTTGCCATGTCATGCTATTCCATGCCTTGCCTTGTGATTCCATGACTTGCTTTTCCATTCCATGTCATGCATTGCCTTTCCATTCCATTCCTTGCCTTTACATACCATGCCTTTGCATGCCATGCCATGCCTTTCCATTCCATGTCTTTCTTTGCCATGCTATGCCATGCCTTGAATTGACTTGACTTGCCATGTCATTCCATTCCTTTCCTTTCCATGACATACCATGTATGCCTTGACTTGCCTTTCCATGCCATGTCATGCATTGCCTTGTCTTGTCATGCCTTTCATTTCCATGCCATGCCATGCCATGCCTTTCCATGTCATTCCATGCCTTTCCTTGCCTTGCCTTCCCAAGCCATGCCTTTCCTTTCCATGCCATGCCATGTCATTTCTTTCCTTGCCATGCCATTCCATGCCTTTCCTTTTCATGCCATGCCATGCCATGCCATGCCATTCCTTGCCTTGCCATGACTTTCCTTGCTACGCATTTTCTTTCCATGCCATGTCATGCCTTCCCTTCCCTTACCTTGCCTTTCCATGCCATGCGTTGCCTTACCATGCCTTGCATTTCCTTGCCTTTCCATGCCATGTCACTCCTTTTCATTCCATGCCTTTCCTTTCCATGTCATGCCATTCCATGCCATGCCATGCAATGCCTTCCATTTCCTTTCCTTTCCATGCCATTCCATGTCATTCCTTGCCATACCATGCCTTGCCTTGCCATGCCTTTCCATACCTTTTCTTTCCTTGCCTTTCATTGTCATGACATGCCATGCCTTTCTTTACCTTGCCTTGCCATGCCTTGCCATACCTTTCCTTGTCTTTCCATGTCATTTCATTCCTTTCCTTTCCTTGTCATGCTATGCCATGCCTTTCTTTGTCTTTCCATGCCTTTCCTTACCATGCCACGACATTCCATGCCTTTCAATACCATTACATGCCTATCCTTTCCTTTACAATCCATGCCTTGCCTTGTCATGCCATGCCACACCATGCCTTTCCTTGCCTTGTCAATCCATGCCTTTCAATGTGATGCCATGCCACGCCATGCCTTTCCTTGCCATGTCATGCCTTTCCTTTTCATGCCATGCAATGGAATTCCTTTCCTTACCATGCCTTACCATCCCATGCCTTTCCATGCCTTTCCTTCCCATGCCATACCATGCCATGCCTTTCTTTTCCTTAGCTTTCCATTCCATTCCATACTTTTCCTTTCCGTGCCATGCCTTGCATTTCCATTTCTTTCATTTCCTTACCTTTCCATGCCATGTCTTGCCTTTCCTTGCCATGTATTTCCTTCCCTTTCCTTGCCAAGACTTTCCTTACCTTGCCAATCCATGCATTTCATTTCCATTCTATGCCATACCATGCCTTTCTATGCCTTGCCTTTCCATGCCATGCCATGCCTTTCCTTGCCATGCCTTGTCTTTCCTTTCCTTGTCAAGCGATGCCTTTCCTTGTCAAGCCATGCCTTTCCTTTCCATGCCATGCCATGCCCTACCATGCATTTCCTTTCCATTCCATTCCTTTCCTTTCCATTTCTCCTTTCCATGTCATTCCTTGCATTTCCTTTCCTTGCCATGCCTTGCATTGCCTTGCCTTTCCTTTCCATGCCATGCCTTGCCTTTCCATGCCATGTCATTCCTTGCCTTTCCATACCATGCCTTGCATTTCCATGCCATGCCTTGCCTTTCCTTGCCTTTACTTTCCATGCCTTTCCATTCCATGACTTCCATTTCCTTTCCTTTCCATGCCATTCCATGCCTCACCATGCCATGCCTTGCCTTTTCTAGCCTTAGAAGGTGTTAAATTGTCAAACATATGTAATAAGAATTAAACAAAACCCTAGTCTTGAAGAACATGCAACAAATGTTTTTTCGAGAAATATAATGACAGTGGAGAGGCCCCACTAGATGAAACTTGGTGCCTCAGATCCAATGCAACCGATGGTTCATCCATCTAAGTCCTGGTTTTAGTTTGATCGCGAGATGCAACTCGCCTCCTCAATCCATTCTGGGACATGTTGGAAATTTGGTCCAAGGGCATAAAATCCAAACCGAATAGCTTAACAGATTTTTGTAAGCTACTACAAATATATTTGGCCAAGGCCAACATGACTACACTACCCATAATCACTTGGCACAATGTTCTTGAAAATCGACCTTATGTTCAAAATTTCCACTATGCCTCATTGAGAAAAACCCTAGTCCTGAATATATTGCAACATACACTTTTTTGCAAAACAAGAAGATAGTGGAGGGGCCCCACTAGATTAAAACCGATGCCTCAGATCCAATGCAACTGATGGTTTCTCCATCTGAGTCTCGGTTTGAGTTTTATCACGAGTTGCAACTCGCCTCCTCAATCCATTCAAGGACATGTTGTCAATTTGGTCCAAGGGCATAAAATCTAAACCGAACAACATAACATAGTTTCATAAGCTCCCACATGTTTTTTTGGCCAAGGGCCACGTGACCATGCTACCCACAATCACCTGACACAATGTTCTTGAAAATCAACCTCTTGTTCATAATTTGCACTATGCCTCATTGAGCAAAATCCTAGTCCCAGATATCTTGCAACAAATGTTTTTCTGGGAAACGTAATGATAGTGGAGGGGCCACACTAGATGAAACATGGTGTCCCATGTCCAAAGCAACCAACAGTTCATCCATCCAAGTCCATGTTTGATTTTTATCACTAGTTGCAACTTGCCTCTTCAAGCCATTTAGGAACATGTTGGTGATTTGTCCAAGGGAATAAAATACAAACTTAATAGCATAACAGAGTTATGTAAGCTCCTGCACATCTATTTTTCCAAGGAAAATGTGACCACACTACCCATAATCACTTGGTACAGTGTTCTTGAAAATTGACCTCTTATTCAAAATTTCCATTATGCCTCATTGAGAAAAACCCTAGTCCTGAAGATCCTGCAACAAATGTTTTTTTGGGAAACAAAAAAATAGTGGAGGGGATCCATTAGCTTTAACTTGAAGCCCCAGATCCAATGAAACTGATGATTTGTCCATCTGAGTCTTGGTTTGAGTTTTCTTGCGAGTTGCAACTCCCCTCCTCAAGCTATTCAGGGACATGTTGGCAATTTGGTCCAAGGGCATAAAATCCAAACCGAACAACATAACATAGTTTCATAAGCTCCCTGTTTTTTTTTCCAAGGCCCACGAGACCATGCTACCCACAATCACCCAACACAATGTTCTTGAAAATCGACCTCTTGTTCATAATTTGCACTATGCCTCATTGAGAAAAAACCTAGTCCCTGAGATCCTACAACAAATTCTTTTATAGGAAATAGAATGATAGTGCAAGGGCCCCAATAGATGAAACATGGTGCCCCAGATCCAATGCAACCAATGGTTCATCCATCCAAGTCCCCTTTTGATTTTTATGCGAGTTGCAACTAGCCTCCTCAAGCCATTCATGGACATGTTGGTGATTTGGTCTAGGGCATAAAATACAAACTAAGTAGCATAACAAAGTTCCATAAACTCCCACGCATATGTTGGACAAGGTCCACGCAACCATGCTACCCACAATCTCTAGGAACAATGTTCTTGAAAATCAACCTCTTGTTCATAAATTACACTATGCCTCATTGAGAAAAACCCTAGCATCGTAGATTTTCCAACAAAATATTTTTTGAGGCAATTGAATGACAATGGAGGGGGCCCACTAACTGAAACCCAGTGCTCTGGATCTAATGCAACTTACGGTTCATCCATCTAAGTCTCAATTTGAGTTTTATAGCGAGTTGCAACTCGCCTCCTCAAGACATTTAGGAACATGTTGGAAATTTGGTACAGGGGCATAAAATCAAAACCAAGCGGCATAAATAATTTTCATAAGATCACAAATGTTTGTTTTGCCAAGGCCCATATGAAAATGCTACCCACAATTACCCAACACAACATTCTTGAAAATATACCTCTTGTTAAAAAATTGCACTATGACTCATTGAGCAAAACCCTAGTGTCGTAGATCCTTCAACAAATGATTTTCTAGGAAACAAAATTATAGTGAAGGGGCCCCACTAGATGAAACTCAGTGCCTTGGATCCAATGTAGCCGATGATTCATCCATCCAAGTCTCGTCTTGAGTTTTATTTCCAGTTGCAACTCACCACCTTAAGCCATTCAAGGACAGGTTGGCAATTTGGTTCGAGGGCATAAAATCCAAATTGATCAACATAATGGATATTCGTAAGCTCCTACATGTTTTTTTTCCAAGGCCCAAGTGACCACGATACCCACAATAACCCGACACATTGTTCTTGAAAATCGACCTCTTGTTCAGAAATTGCACTATGCCTCATTGAGAAAACGCCTAGTGCCCAAGATCCTCCAATAAACCATTTTATAGGAAACAAAATGATAGTGGAGGTGCCCCACTAGCTGAAACCCAATTCTTTAGATCCAATGAAACTAATAATTCATCCATCCCAGTTTTGGTTTGAGTTTTATTGTGAGTTTCAACTTGCCTCCTCAATCCATTCAGGGACATGTTGGCAATTTGGTTCGGGTGCATAAAATCCAATCCGAGCATCATAACAAAGTTTTGTAAGCTCTCATGTGTCTATTTGTCCAAGGCCCACGTGACCACGCTATCCACAATCACTCGACATAGTTTTCTTGAAAATTGACCTCTTGTTCCGAAATTGCACTATGCCTCATTGAGTAAAACCCTAGTCCTAGAGATCCTCCAACAAATTCTTTTTAGGGAAACAAAATGGAAACAAAGGGGCCCCACTAGCTAAAACTCGGTGCCCCGGATCCAATCCAACTGACGGTTCATCCATCTGAGTATCAGTTTGATTTTTATCATGAGTTGCAACTCACCTCAAGTTATTCAGGGACATGTTATCAATTTGGTCCAGGGGCATAAAATCCAAACCGAGAAGCATAACATGGTTTTTTAATCTTCCCCACATATGTCTGGCCAAGGCCCACACGACCATGATACCCACAATATCCCAACACGGTGTTCTTGAAAATCAACATCTTGTTTAGAAATTGCATTATGCCTCATTGAGAAAAACCCTCGTCTCAGAGATCCTCCAATAAATGTTTTTTTGGGAAATGGAATGATAGTGGAGGGGCCCCACTAGCTAAAATCCAATGCAACTGACGGTTCATCCATCCAAGTCCTCATTTGAGTTTTATCGCAAGTTACAACTCGCCTCCTCAATCCATTCAGGAACATTTTGGCAATATACCTAGAGTAAACCATGACCATGACATAGACCTATACGTAGACCTAAACCACGACCTAGACCTAGAGCTACACCATTACCATGACCTATACCATGACATATACCATGACCTATCCCATGACCTAGACCATGGCAAGATAAGGCATGACAAAGCATGGAACGACAAGGCAATGCCAAGGTATATGTATAGGTCTAGGTATGGCAATGCAAGGAAAGGAAATGAAAGGAAAGGCAAGGAAAGACATGACAATGCTAAGAAAAGATAGACATGGAAAGGAAAGACAAGGTCTTGATCTAGGTCTTGGTCTAGGTCTAGGTCTAGGTATACATGTTATATATTGTTATAAAAGTTGTTGAGTTTAAAGATTAGTTTTTTATTTCTTTGATTTTAAATAAAGCCTTGAATTTATGTTGTTTTCCATGCAATCCAAAAGAAATTATGGATCAATAGTATAATGAGACTACATAATAAGGATGGAACATAAATCTATTTAGTTACATCACTTTCTATTTAAATCATATTAATTATGATAATCCATGTTTTCACAACTATGAAGATACCTTAGATATATGAATAAAGAGAGCTTATGTTATGATGTTGAAATTCTCATGCAAGTATTTTTATCTAAGATAGATGGGATAACAAGTTGTAGAATTACATGCTTAATGAATCCTTTGATTGTAATTTTTACGTATTAAAACTTCTCATTTATTACAAGCATTATTGTTTTAGGAAAAAAAAATCTATGATACATGAATGCCAAATTTTTTTATTAAATAAATTTGAAAAAAAATTCTCTCTAACGATGAAAATAACTATATTTTTACAAACAATTAGTTTAATGAATATCATAATGAAAGTAACTTTTAGATGAATTGTGTTTAGCCAAGGCAAGGCATGGAAAGGAAATGCAAGGAATAATATGGCAAGGTAATGCAATACATGGCATGGCATGGCAAGGCAACCCAAGGCATGGAAATGCATGGCATGGCATGGCAAGGCAAAGAATGGCATGACAAAGCAAGGCAAGGCATGGTATGACAAGGTAAGGCAAGGCATGGCAAGACAAGGCACATGATGACATGGAAAGGCATGGCATAGAAAGGCAAGGCAATGCAATGCATGGCATGGCATGGCATGGCATGGAAAGGCAAGACATGGCAAGGCATGACATGGAAAGGAAATGAATGGCATGGAAAGGTAAGGCATGTCATGGTATGCATGGAAAGGAAAGGCATGTCATGGCAAGGCAAGGCATGGAAAGGCATGGCATGGCATGAAATGGAAAGGAAATTCATGGCTTGGCAAGGCAAGGGAAGGAAATGCACCGAAAGGAAAGACATGGCGTGGAAAGACATGGAATGGAAAGGAAAGGCATGCCATGGAAACGAAAGGTAAGGCATGGCATGGCAAGGCAAGGCATGGCTTGGCAAGGAAAGGAAAGGAAAGGCATGGAAAGCCAAGCCAAGTCATGTCAAGGCATGGAAAGGAAAGGAAAGGCATGGAATGGCATGGCAAGGAAAGACAATGCATGGCATGGCATGGAACGGCAAGGCAAGGCATGGGACAGAAAGGAAAGGAATGGAATGACATGGCAATCCAAGGTATGGAAAGGCATGAAATGCCATGGAAAGGAAAGGAAAGTCATGGCAATGCATGTAA
Organism: Picea mariana; assembly: GCA_032191745.1. Lineage (NCBI taxonomy): Eukaryota > Viridiplantae > Streptophyta > Pinopsida > Pinales > Pinaceae > Picea > Picea mariana. The sequence continues at coordinate 391,997 of JASDQU010099742.1, forward strand.
TGACATTTCATGTCTTGAAATCACATGACAAGGCAAGGCAAGGCATGGAATGTGAAGAAAATGCATGTCATGGAAAGGAAGGGAAAGGCATGGAATGTCATGGAATGACAAGGAAAGACATGGACAGGCATGGCATGGAATGTCATGTAAAGGAATGGAATGGCATGGCATGGCATGGAAAGGCATGGAATGGCATGAAAAGGAATGGAATGTCATGGAAAGGAATGGCATGGCATGACAAGGCATGGCATGACATGGCATGGAAAGGCAAGGCATGGCTTGGCAAGGAAAGGCAAGGAATTCCAAGGCAAGGCAAGGCATGGCATGTCATGGCAAGGCAAGGCAATGCAAGGCATGGCATGGAATGTCATGGAAAGGAAAGGCATGGCATGGAATGGCAAGGAAAGGCATGACAATGCAAGGCATGGAAAGGAAAGACATGGCATGGAAAATAAAGTCAAGGCATGGTATGGAAAGGAAAGGCATGGCATGGAATGGCAAGGAAAGTCATGGAAAGGTAAAGAATGTCATGGCAAGGCAAGGCATGGCACGGAAAGGAAAGGCATGGAAAGGTATGGCATGGTGTGGCATGTCAAAGCAAGGAATTGCTTGGAAAGGAAAGGAAAGGCATGACAAGGCAATGAAAGGCATGGAATGGAATGTCAAGGAAAGGAAAGGAAAGGCATGGCATGACATGATATGACAAGCTAAGGCATGTCATGGAAAGGAAAGGCAAGACAAGGCATGGAAAGGCATGGCATGGCAAGGAAAGACATGGCGTGGAATGGTAAGGAAAGACATGGCATGGTAAGGAAAGGCATGGCATGACAAGGAAATGCATGGCAAGGCATGGCATGGCATGGCATGGGATCTCAAGGCAAGGCATGGTAAGGCATGGAAAGTCAATTAATGGCATGGCATGGAAATACATGGCATGACATGTCAAGGAAAGGAAATGAAAGGCATGGCATGACATGACATGGAAAGGCATTCCATGGCATGGCATGGCAAGGAAAGGCATGGCAAGGAAAGGCAAGGCATGGCATGAAATGGCAAAGAAAGGAAAGAAAAGGCATGGAAAGGCATGGAAATGCATGGCATGTCAAGGTAATGAATGACATGGCATGGAATTGCATTGCATGGAAAGGAAAGGCATGGCATGGCATGGTAAGGAAAAAACAATTCATTGGATGGAAATGAAATTTCTGATATAAAGTTAAGTCATATGTCCCTAGAAAAACTGATTTTTTATTTCTTGGGATGATAAATGTTCATTTTTTTGTGATTCTTGTTTCATTGCAATCCACATTGTGATTTGAATTTTTCCTTGCATAATGTTATGGAAAGATATATATTTATTGTTGTATAAGTCAAAATGGGAAGTACATGGAAATACATGTGAGGGATTAGTATATTTTAGATCATAGTCGTGTTCTATGGATTTGTAAACGTAACAACCTATATTTTGGCCTTAGAAGGTTAGAACTTTGATTTTTAGTTATATTAGTAATTCATTGCTTAGTATTTGTTGGTTTTAGTTAGAATCATATAGACATTTGATATGTATACATTTGGATCTATTTATATATTGCGATATATTATTTGTATTGTTATGTGCTTATGATGATGATTGTTTTGTGATTTGTTTATACATGCAAATTGAAATGTGGAACTTTGGTATGTGGATACTTGTTCAAAATTGTGATGTGAATCTATAATAGATGCAAGGCATCATGTAAATAAACACACATTTCTTAATTGAACATTAATAGAGATGAGGATTCTCATATGAAATTTGTAATGTATATGCATGGATATAAGATATGCAATATACAAATGGCTATAGTGTTGAGGTGACCAAGGCATGGCATGGCATGGAAAGGCAAGGCAATGCAAGACATGGCATGGAAAGACAAGGCAACGCAAGACATGGCATAACCTAGCAAGGCAAGGAATGGAAAGACATGGAATGGAATGGCATGACAATGCAAGTGTTACACATCAAAATTGTTCAAATGGATAAGTGTCGCATTGTCCCTATCAATCGTCGTAAGTGTCACATCTTCCCGTCAGCTTTCGCAAGTGTCGCAAGTTGATTACTAGTGTCGCAAACAGAGTTCAGACATGATGCCGTGATAACAACACCAAGAAAGCACTTACGGTACATCACATGATTGATTTGAAGGAAGAGAACTGGTTTACTGAGATCAAATAGATCTTGACACCTGAAAGGAGCCCTGAAACTGAGGTTTGGAGAGGGAACGCTCCCCTAATACAGCTGCAGAAGCGCTGGCGCTCCCCTATAATGTCTTAGGGAGCGTTATAACGCTCCCCAGAACCTTTTGGAGGAGTGCTGCCTATCTTAAGAGCACTGGCACTACCCCAAGGCTTGCCAAGGAGCGCTACAACGCTCTGTGAACCCTTCTGAAGGAGCACTCCTTATTCTGAGTCAGTTGTTAGCTCGTTGAGAAGAATAAGGAGAAGAACATTCGAGATTAGGAGGCTGTTGTGCTTGAATTCTTGTTCTCATCACCAGATCCCTGATCTATGGAGAAGGTTCCCAACTGGTTCTAAACATAACTCAAGAGGTTAGGCTCCTCCCAACCTATATAAGCAGGCTCTATGATGGTGGAAAGGAGGAAGAATTGGATAGGTGAAACTTATGATCTTGGAGGAAACTTACAGTCAG
>JASDQU010099742.1:394735-419622 GCA_032191745.1 Picea mariana
GTATTCGCATCTACGATTGTAAGTATTGTTGTCGTTATTCTCATTAATATGACACGCTTGGCCTGTTTCTTTCTAGTTTGTGTCTGATGTTACATGAACTTATCATTTAATGGTAGATCTATTTTCAAGCTAATATCAATAGAGTAGGAAGTAGTTGTATCTTGCTTTGTCCACAGAACTCAGCGAGGAGGAAAGGATTGAAGCACAACTCGGAGCGTGCAGGGACAAACGTCGATAAGAAGGTACTTCTATCATCCTTCCTTCTCATGTTTTAGTTTGGATAGATTTGAAAGAAATTCAGTGTCCACGTTAATCACTTTTCTATCTAGGGTTAAGGTCAAGCCCTAGAGGTCGATCTACTTGTCCGCAGGCAGATTTTCCTACAACAGAAGCTGGCGACTCCACTGGGGAGATAGCCTCAATTCAAAACCTCTTGTTTGGATTTTTCTCCTCATTGACCTTGTTATGTCCCTTGATTGTGTCATACCTGGTTTACCCCTCTTTGACTAGTTTCGTGAGCTGATTGGCTCCTTGTCCCATCATACTCAGCATACTTGTCAAGTTGGAACTTCATTTTTTGAAATTTCTTGACATTTCTGGAACTTTTAGACCCTGACGCCCCTATCTCGGTGTTAACAGAGCACCAGTGCTCCTAAAGGATTACCACAGAGCGCTATAACGCTCCTTGCCCTTGGCAACAGAGCGCCAACCTCCTTTGGCCCAGAAACCTTCCAAATTTGCATTTCTTTTGGATTTCTGCCTCTGTGTTCTTCTGCTGAGTGATCTTGGGAGTCATCTTTTCTTCCTTTTGACCTCGATATCTGTCTCTTTGAAGAATAAAACACCTTGTTGATTGGATCTTATAGCCTTCTTCACTATTTTCATTGAGTTTTTCTGTTGAGTGAAATTTGAAACTTATGCATTGTTCTCATCTCCTCATCAGTTGAGTAAAAACCTTGGTGAAGGTCATCAAAGGCCTATAGACCTCTTCATCTTGCTTTAAGTCAAGGTCCTTATTCTTCAATTTTTGCTTTTCAGGTGTAAAATTTTTGTTTTCTCTTTGATTGTTTCCTTTTTTTCACTTTTTCGTTTTGATTGTTACGAAGGGTGTATTGTTTGTGTTACTCTTGCTTATGCTAGTTTGGTTTTCATTCGTACCAAGAAGATAATTAGCAAAGATAAGCATTGTGATTGTATTGATCATCATCCATACGCAAACAATAAAGATATTTTCATGGTTGGTTGAGTATATTAGAAGGCATTTAAAAGTTTTGCATTACATCAGAATTTGAGTGAGAAGAAAATTGTTTTGAGAGCATTCCGTAGTTGTGCTTGTTAGTGAAAGAACTGTCTCTCTCCCTTAGCTAGATGTTCATCGAAAGAAAATGATTGCTTATCATACTTGATGCACTCTTTGGGTCAGAGTCTTAATTCCATTGGTTTCACTTCCATGCACCCTTTTGCGTAAAGAACAGCCACTAAAATCAACGTTAATTAAAAATCATCTAGAACTTTTTCTTTGATAGAATCCTCCACCAACAGTAGAATAGGTGTAGTACTTTGGATCAGGGCTGTGAGCATAACTCTCCAAAGTTTCTAAAACAAACATTAGTATCGTGAGTTAGGGAGAGCAAATCCGGTTATCGTATAAGTCTGCCTGGGATCCCCCTCTCACACAGGGGTTACGCACGAGGTTGCATTCGGGTAAGCTACGGGGACTAACCCTCCGTGGTTTAACTGTTTGTGGTGGTCTGATCGTATTATGGGGGTCAATTTGAGGTAAATCCACAATTACTGCGTGGAAGCTTCTTAGTTGATTTCAGGCTCGATACCCTGCCCGTACGTTGGGATCGAACTGTCAACTGTTCCCGCCCAGGGGCTAACTGCGAATTGGTAACCTTAGTGGCCATAATATTTAGGTTCTTACACAAGGTGACGGTGACGGGAAGTGTCACCGTACCTGGAGAAAACATTGGTCAAACTCACTCGGGCTCCTTGGGGGGTAAATCCACAATTACTGCGTGGAAGCTTGCACCAAGGCGTAAGTCCGTTAAGCAGGTTGCCATTGTAACTGTTCCACCCTATCCCCGCCCCTTCTGGACTTGATCACGCGACATTGGATTTCATCACCAACTAGTACGGTCATCGAAAGAAGGTCCTGTTTTCTTGGTCGTGATTCTTAGATTTCTATTAGCGTATGTTGTTTCTTTTACTTAGTGGACCTTAGGTCGAGTCAGTGTTAATGGCATCGAATCCTGGGAGTACCAATGGAGGAACCCCTCCTTCTGGGGAACCTTATACCTTTCCTTCATTTGGAAACTTTGGTCCTCCATATGTTTCCACACTGAGTCTTCCAGGACTCACGATTGGATTAAGAGTTTGGTTGTTCCCCACTCCGGTGATCCCAAATCCTCCCAATGTTTCAGTTGCACCTAATACTTTGGATGTCAATACACCACCCACACATCAACCTCACGTCGACTTTTCACCTTCTTCGCCCATCAAGTCTCCTTCCATTTCTCCTTCTTTGCCTAGTGAAAGCTCTAAATCAAGTAGCCAGGTTGATCAGAAGAAGAAGAAACAGAATGAGAAGAAGAAGAAGAGCTCGAAAAGGACCAAGACCCCAACAAGATCAGATGTTGGCTCTAAGAAACCAGTTATTGTTAATAGTACTGGGAGTGTTGATGAGATCAACAAGATTGAAAGGAAGAATCCAAAACCCAAATTCCCTTGCATCCTTTGTAAGGGTGACCACTTTCTGAGGGATTGCCCCAGTCTTACCCAGGTCTTAGAAATGTGGTCCTTCACGTCATCGGCCTCTTTCGGTCATGTCGATGATACCCCATCAACTAGTGATGTTCAGGTTGGTAAGAAGAAGAAAACTGTCAAGTTCCCTTGCATGTTATGTAAAGGTAATCATTACTCTCACCTTTGCCCTCGCATGGACGAGGCTTCTTCTCTTTTGGAAAAAATTCAACTTCCAAAAGGTTATCGTAAGCTTTCCCCTGACCCATCATTAGTTGATGGACTGGCCAATCCGGTTCCATCCCCGGTCAGTCCAGTTGATCAGGTGGTCAATCTAGTTTCCTCCTCGATTGAACCACGAACCAAAGTGGTTGATCCAGTCCCTTCCTCGATCAGCCCCGCTCTTCATCAAAAGTGTGACACCAAAGTGGTCGATCTAGTTTCACCATCGATTGATCCCATTCCTCCATTGAGAGATGCTAAAGTGACTGACCCAGTTCCTTCCTCGGTCAGTCCCACTCTTCCTCTGAAGAGTTCCAAAGTGGTCGATCTAGTCTCGTCATCGTTCGATCCCATTCCTCCATTGAGGAATGTCAAAGTGGCTGAACCAGTCCCTTCCTTCGTCAGCCCCACCCTTCATCCAAAGAGTGTCAAAGTGGCTGATCCAGTCCCTTCCTCGGTCAGCCCCACCCTTCATCTGAAGAGTGCCAAAGTGGTTGATCCGATCCCATCGTCGATCAATCCCACTCTTCCTCTGAAGAGTGCTAAAGTGGTCTATCCAAGTCCACCATTGGTCGATCCGATCCAATCAACGGTCAATCCTACTCTCCTTCTAGAGAGTAAACCCGATACTGCCCATGTTTTTCTCGTTAATACAGACTCTACCGTGCCTGGGGGCATTCCTCCTCCTCCTGTGGAACCCCCTCCAAGTAATGAAGCCATCCTTTTTGATTGGGTTGCACTAACTAGACCTCATCTTCCCTCTCACGTTCCTTTCCAGATTACAGTACAGGTTCGTGGTCGGGACATTCCTCAAACGTTGATAGATGAAGGTGCGTCCGTTAGTATTTTGTCTTCTATTGCTTGGTACACTTTGGGTTGTCCACAGCTTGCACCGGTTACACATAGTCTGTTAGCTTTTAACAGAGGAACTAGTCAACCTTTAGGGATCCTTCCTTAGTTTCCTGTAACTTTGGGAGGGAAAACTGTCTTTATCGATGTCATGGTAGTCCGAGACCCCTTGGATTTCTCTTTACTCCTTGGGCGAGATTATTTCTATGCCATGAAATCTATTGTATCCACTCTTTTCCGTGTGATATATTTCCCTCACGATGGAAGAATTGTGACTATTGATCAACTTTGATTCATTGGCCCTGACTGGGTTACCTCCCTAAGTGGTTCTTATATGTAGACAGTATCACCCCCGCCGCATGTCAATTATGTGGCGTTGTCTCCCATGACCTCAACTTCTGATGATTTGGATCCGGTAGTTGACATGGTGATATCTTCGGTAGGGCTATCGGAGCCTGATCTCCTTACCCCTGTCACGACCCTCGACATGTGTTCCTTCCCGAGTGATTGTCTTCCATCCGACAAAGATCTCTTGGAAGCCATGATCGAGTCTTGTCCCTTGACATGGTATCCTTCCAGAGCGTTATCCTCTTGGAAGCCGTGATCAAGAAGAAACCATGAGCATAGTTTCTCTTCTCTGTGGCAAGCTCGTTAAAAAATGAAATAGAGGCCACTAGCTTTCATGCTGGGGGCATCACGAGCATAGTTTCTCTTCTCTGTGGCAAGCTCGTTAAAAAATGAAACAGAGGCTTTGAGCATAGTTTTCTTCTCTGTAGCAAGCTCGTTAAAAAATGAAACAACAATCTGGGGGATCGAATCTGGAACCTTGAGCATAGTTCTTTTCTTGTGTCAAGCTGGTTAAAAAATAAAACAATCACCTCTCCCTTCAAGTTGAGTCTTTCACCAGATCTCGTAGATGTCAAGTCGAGTCTTTCGTTAGGCCTCGTTTTTAACCTTCATTTCATCCACCTGTATCCTTTTTCTCCATCTAGCACAGAAATTGGTGACAACCTCAAAATCGGTGAATGAATTGAATCTTGGGGGGCATATCTCCAGCCTTTGATGATCATTCTGGAGTCAAGCCACTAGCTTTCAAGCTGGGGGCATACCGAGCTTAGTCTTTGTTCTTTCTCGTGCTCATAAATACATGAGAATGCAACCGGGTAAACTTTTATCTCTTTTTCGGACCCGTATGGATACGAACACATGAAAAAGGAACCCCCCTGGAGTCTACTTTAAACCCTTTTCAGACTCTCTAAATATGAAAAGATTGTCGAGTGATCTTGCTTTCTTTCACACTCGTTAAAAGGTCAGAAGGAGCGTCTTTCGAGCGATAGTTTAACCCTTTTTCGGTCTCGTTGGAATACTGTACGAAAAAGGAACTGAGAGAGTTCTCTTTAAGTGTTTTTCCAAACTCTATAATCCCGAAAAACCTTCGAGTTTTCTGTATTTGGACTCGTTAAAACACACTTCGACAGACCCATATGGGAACGAACCTTTACTTCTTTCAGTTCATTAAACAAAGGAAGAGGAACTTACCGAAGGTGAGTTATATCGAGCATGTGTTATCCTCCTCGAGCTCATTAAATCAAAAAAGAGGTACTCATCTATCTGGATGGGGGAAAAATTGAAAGGAACAAGCCAAGCAGTCTCTTGAGAACATCATCTAGCACTTCTTAGAGTCACCCTTGAACACGGCACTTTGTCACTTTACATACATCATAATCCGCTGAACCTCTGCACTGAGCCAATCCTTTGAGTTTCCTTTCACTCCTTTGAGTCACCTGACACAAGTCACGGTACCCACTGCATAGTTTTGGTCCATGTCATGTTCGTTGTTGTGCCTCAGTGTTCAAGGGAAGTATCCACCTCAAGAGTCAACCATCCCAAATATCTTATCTCACAACCCGTGTCAGTCCATGTTCTTTTGATCTACCAATTACATCTCTGTGTTTGTTTCATGTTGTTGATGGGAGATACATCAAGGCCCTCCCTCGACGAGTCTATTCCTGTCGACTTCAACACATTATCCGGGAATTAGGCTTAGAAACCATTTAGTACTTTGGGACCTGCATGCCTCAATGGCAGGCCTCCTCACATTCGACAGTGAGTTTACATCATTGACCTCTGATCGAATGATTCCACGAATTTTCGACTTCAGCTCATCTATTCACGTTTGGTGGAATGTACTAAGGTACCTTGGGAATCATTGACATTAATGGTGATCCCCCTCGCACTTGTTAACGATTTACCTCATTGGTCGATAATCAAGTGGTTTCTGCCATGTTCAACATCAAGACATCTATTCACATGGTCAGATTCGTACCATGTTGGGATTGGTAAGAAGACCCTGGGTTGAGTGATTCACTTTGATATATGTTTCGCCCAGGTTGCGAAGGAGTTCTGGACTAAGAACACATACATTGTTACATAGATCCACTTTGTATTGGTCGTGGCTATGTCTTGTCATCTCGTAGATCCACTGTGTATTCTTTGTGGCTATGACCAGTTCATGTCATTTGAGTATAGATCCATAGTGTATTTTCAGTGGCTATACCTTTTTATCAATACAATTATGGATCCGCAGTGTATTTAATGGCGGCCATATCTTAGATCTTGATCATCCAAGCATAGGTATGCCTGCCTTGGGTTTTGAAACATGTCATGATATTTGTTGGATGTTTGTGTGCAGCTTTCGTCATCACCCTTGCTTGAACATCTACAAAGAATTTCAGTCATCAGTTCACATCTTCTGACTTCATACTTTGGGGGGCATTCTGTTACACGTCAAAATTGTTCAGATGGATAAGTGTCGCATTGTCCCTATCAATCGTCATAAGTGTCGCATCTTCCTGTTAGCTTTCGCAAGTGTCGCAAGTTGATTACTAGTGTCACAAATACAGTTCAGACATGATGTCGTGATAACGACACCAAGAAATCACTTACGGTACATCACATGATTGATTTGAAGGAAGAGAACTGGTTTACTGAGATCAAATGGATCTTGACACCTAAAAGGAGCCCTGAAACTGAGGTTTGAAGAGGGAACGCTCCCCTAATACAGCTGCAGAAGCGCTGACACTCCCCTATAATGTCTTAGGGAGCGTTATAACGCTCCCCAGACCCTTTTGGAGGAGCGTTTCCCATCTTAAGAGCGCTAGCGCTACCCCAAGGCTTGCCAAGGAGCGCTACAATTCTCTGTGAACCCTTCTAAAGGAGCACTCCCTATTCTGAGTCAGCTGTTAGCCCGTTGAGAAGAATAAGGAGAAGAACATTCGAGATTAGGAGGCTGTTGTGCTCGAATTCTTGTTCTCATCACCAGATCCCTGATCTATGGAGAAGGTTCCCAACTGGTTCTAAACATAACTCAAGAGGTTAGGCTCCTCCCAACCTATATAAGCAGGCTCTATGATGGTGGAAAGGAGGAAGAATTGGATAGGTGAAACTTATGATCTTGGAGGAAACTTACAGTCAGCCAAAGGAGATTGATCAGTGAAGCTGCTGTTGTCCAGGTCGCGGATCTTTCAGGCAAGGGTTAGACGAAGAGGACTTGACGAAGCTGTCACATTCGCATCTACGATTGTAAGTACTATTGTCGTTATTCTCATTAATATGACACGCTTGGCCTGTTTCTTTCTAGTTTGTGTCTGATGTTACATGAACTTATCATTTAATGGTAGATCTGTTTTCAAGCTAATATCAATAGAGTAGGAAGTAGTCGTATCTTGCTTTGTCCATAGAACTCAGCGAGGAGCAAAGGATTGAAGCACAACTCGGAGCGTGTAGGGACAAACGTCGATAAGAAGGTACTTCTATCATCCTTCCTTCTCATGTGTTAGTTTGGATAGATTTGAAAGAAATTCAGTGCCCACGTTAAGCACTTTTTTGTCTAGGGTTAAGGTCAAGCCCTAGAGGTCGATCTACTTGTCCGCAGGCAGATTTTCCTACAACAACAAGGCAAGGCAAGGCATGGCATGGAAATGAAAGGAAAGGAAAGGCATGGCAAGGCATGGCATGGAAAGGCAAGACATGGCATTCCATGGCATGACATGGAAAGTGAAGGAAAGAAAAGGCATGGCATGGCATGGCATGGCAAGGCATGACATGAAAATTCAAGGAAAGGCATGTTATGGAATGGCATGGCAAGGAAAGGAAAGGTAAGGTAACACAAGGCAAGGCTAGACAAGCAAAGGCAAGTAAAGGCTAGGCAAGCAAGGCAAGCAAAGGCAAGGCTAGGCATTGATCACATACTTTGTTGTGGACATCCCATCCTTCTTGGCATATTTAAAATCCATCCATGGAGTTGGCTACCTTGGAATTCACACATGTAGAGTGGTTGCATGCATGCACATTCTTGGAGGGAACATTTTGTGTGGACACTTGGCATTTGAATTGGCTTGATGCCTATTTTTGGTGGTGTGTCCCCTTCATGAGCATTATTTGGTGCATACTACTACTAGTTTTGGATGAGGGTGAATTGCTTTGGAGAGGCTTATGTCCACATGTTTTAACATGGTTAACCATGGATTGAGGAGAGATCTTATAACTAATTCATTATTATAATATTTATTTGACTTGTTATGGAGTTAGTTAGAAAATAATAACATTTTATTGTATAAGAGAAGAGACTCACTCTATAAAGAAGAGTTCTCTCTCTCCATTGTAAAGGGTGAATAATTTGAGATTTTAGGAGCTCTCCTCTTGGTCTACATTGTAGAACGTTTTGGCAAGATTAATGGAGAATTTGAGGTATATTTTCATTTGATGTGAGGCATTATTGTGCACTCATATTTTATGTGTTGATTTTGTATTAAGAAACCCTTGTAACATGTTGTGATTTCCATTATAATGACCATGCTTCATTTTGGATAGAGTAATGTGATGTTTCAACTCTCTTATTTATATTTTGATTATGTTAGCCTACATGATTGTTATTATTGGTTTCTAGAGTATTAACTAGGATGGATCTTCAATATTTTGTCAAATCTAGGTAATGAGAACCATTAATTGCATATGGATTTAGAACTTATCAATATTTTCCACCATAAGAGATTAGTTAATGTGTAACACAAGTATTTATAATAACTTTAGAAAAAATGAACTATTCTTACTTACATAGATTTCATTAACACTTTAAAAAGTAATTAATGAAATTAAATAAATTCATGCATTCATACACATCAAATTCATACACTTCGAAATCCATACATGCATCAACATAAAATGAAGAAACAATGAGATTCATAAAAAATGTGCCATGAAATGTGTGTGTGTGTGTGTTCAACATCATCTAAATTGTACATTTTTTACAAAATGGCACCTCATTCCCAATACAAAAAATGACAGCAAGTGCCCTAACATAAAACAAAAACAACCGTATGGTGGCCTAGATACAAAATGGCAGTTATTGGTCACTCATTGATGATTGTCACCCTCACCACCCTCAAGAGAATCCTAGAAATCGATCTTTCTTCTCTTTCTCAAAGAAACAAATCTATTGGTTTTATGCCTGGGCATGGTTCATCGCTTCAGAGACTGCACAAAGAAAAAACATTATTATAAGTTTTTTTCCATGATGAATTAAAAGACTTACAAAATGATACTTTGTAATTCAACATAAGACAACTCACCACATATGGTAATAACAATCATGAGGGTGTTACCCTCCTCTACAACCCTAATATCTCAGTGATTCCACCATGCATCAGTTACAAACATCAAATAATGAATTTAAACAAATATGCATAAAATCAATTCCATTCATGATACATAAAAATTTATCATTGACACATTATCTCACCGTGAATATATCGAGCCTCGATTGAGAGTCGTTGACAGGTGGAGCGCTCGAATGTACAACCTGCTTCGAGGCAAACTATACTTTGGCAGCCTTGGTGGATAGTGCATATGGAAATGGTGGTGGGGGTGGGTGACATACAGGTGCATCCACTGTGGATGGATGCGATGGAAGAGGTGGTGTGGATGGGTGGAATACAGGTGCATTTAGTAAGGATGCATGGAATAAGAAACATGTTGGGGGTGGGTGGTGATGGCCCCCACAGACTGTACAAGTGATGGGATAACCCTTGGCCTCAACTAAAGTAACCCAAAATCTATGGGCAGGTTCCCAAAGAGTGTACTTGTACTAAAACTAGCAAACATATCAACAACCTACATACATATTAATAATATTGAACTATTAGTAAACAAATAGTAAAATTCAACAATACAAATACAACAAATTTGAGCTTTAAAAAATATTTAACTCTACACATGATACATATGATGCAGGTTACTTATCCATATCAGGTGTACATTACTCGATATATCTTGGTCCCACAACCTGTAGAAACACAAGAACATTAAAAATTTGAGAATTCCATAAAACAAAGAAATCACTATGGTGAATTGATCAAATGTGGCACATACCTGTGTATGGGGTTGACCGATTGAGCAGGATTCCTCTGCTACTGCATCAATGGTGGAGACAGACATTGATGCTTCCATGGGCATAGAGGGTTTTCTACATGGGCATATCAACTACAAAAAAACATACAATAAAATATCGATATAAATGAACATAATACTATATGAATATATAACGATGAAGAACATAGATATGGTTAATATACTAAGCTCCTCCATGGAGCTTTGTTGTCTAATGGCCTCAATAGGCTCATAGAAAGTCTACCTGCAACTCGAACATCTGTTAGGTTCACATGGATGAATACTCTGTCCATGTTCCCTCTCCTCACTGAACTTTGTTGTATGGGGTGAAGCTCTGACCCCTCTATCAATGTCATCGACAGGCACCTCCTATCGAGATAGTGCAACAAAGCTAGCATGTTACACTAGGCTCCGATTCAATGATGATATAGCTACATGTACCTACTGCAATATCTCTGGAACATGAGGATACTGGGAAGGGGGGGAAAGCCTTCACATGAGGTGATGAGGACCTAACATGGGATCACGCCTAGCATGCTCTCGATCCTATGCAGACCCTTGACCCAACCCCTGGAAGTCACCTATGTCAAAGTAGTTGAAATGCTGACCCAAAATAAATTTAGCCCATAATTTTCGTAAAAAATATAAAGGCACCTCTCTTTTATTACAGGGAGGTTTATCAAAATTTACCATGTACCACCTATCCATCCAGTTTTCACTAATCTGTGGGTGGACGCACCAGTCAATGCAAATATGTTTCTTGTTCACAGGTGGCTGTTGTGCAGATTGAGGATCAATAAAAATAGACATCAGTTCTTGTTTTGAAATACCCAAGTCTCTAACTTGGTTTCTATCCAATCCAGTGTTGTAATACTCAAACATTCTTTCCCTATATTCAAAAATAGAAGTCAATTACCCTTGGGAACTTGCAATGGACCTCACAATGACATCCAATGAAGTGGCCAAGGACTCTATGTTTGGTTCTCTTGTGCCCCTTAATTTATTTAAAAATTTTCTTAATGTGGTCAACCCCTCATAATTTTGGGTGTTTAGTTTGGGTGTTTGTGGTGTTGGGGTTTTCCTCGGCTTGGTGTGCTAGTGGGAGGTTTACATTGTCTCCGGGTTCCATTTATAATATATTCTGCAATTTAATAAGTGCAATTATGACAAAGGTATTACAAATAACAATTTAATTTTATCCCAACAAAATCAGTAACATAATTTTGTGTAAAACAAAGAAAAACTATGCATTACCTTTACAACGAACTTGAAAAAAAGCCTATACAATATTAGTGAATTGTTGACAGATTTACATTCAAGTATTAATTATGTGTAGTGAACCTTGCTAATAAGTTTTCAATTCCATTGGGATTTACATCCATAAAGCATGACTAATTATTTTTTATTTTTGCAAATCCAAGAGAGGAAATGACAAAAAATCAACCATACCTTTCTTTTGATGGACATGGTGGCAAGATCTCAAGCTTTGCTCCTCCTCTATTTTTCCTCTTTTCTTTCTTCAATTTGGAAAATCATGAGGTGCAATGTGAAAATGAGCACAAAATCTTCCTACGGTCCCTTACAAATTAGGCACAACAGGAATGTGCGCGCATTCATAGGAACATACACATGTTCTCAGGAATGTGTGCATGTTCCTCTTGATGAACCTACATGGAAAGATGAATGGAGGTTCAAGCCTTGTGTCACACACCTAAATTTCACACCTCCAACTGTTGCACTTAAGTGTCATAAGTGTCGTATGCACCTTAATAAGTGTCTCATGCACTTTATAAAGTATCGTATGCACCTTACTAAGTGTCACAACTTTGACACCATGGAAGAACATTTGTCATAATACCTAGTCATTGTTGAGGAGAAAAACTCATCATGAGAAGGTCGAAACAATACCTTTTACCTTGATATTTTGACCATTTTTTAAGGTCAACGCTTCCCTACCCATGTATAGGCACCGTTGAACTCTTGTCAATGCACCCCTTCCCATGTATAGGGAGTGTTGTTAGTGCCCTGTGCTAAGTGTTGGGGAGCATTGAAGTGGTTAGAGAGATTTATGGCTAGACCACATTATTATAAGGGTTATTTCCAAGAACATGAGGTCAAGGATTTGAGTCATATCTCATGGCTCCATCTTAGGTAAACTCAATATCCATGAAATAAGATAAATCCCAAATTATGGAGCTAAATCCTCAACCATTTCCAAAAATACTCCATGGTGGTTAAGCCTCCAAATCTTATATAATGAGTGCATTCTAAGGTGAAAAGGGAGGTGAATCCATGAGAGAATCATACTTTTGATCTTGAATAATTTAAGACAAGGATATATAGGAGAGATTTGGAGAAGCTATTACAACATCCATGTTGGATTGTAAGTGCTTTACTATGGATTTCTATTAATACATAACTTGGCCTATTCCATTCCTGTTTTGTGTCATTAGCTCATGAATTTCTATTGTTGTGAGAGTCATCATAGATGGATCTATTATCACCTAACAATATAGAGTAGAAGAAAGGATATTCCTCTTTGTTTATTGTAGGTTCTATCTTGCGCCTAAGAGCTTGGTCAACAAGGTCAAAGTCTGGAGTAGCGAGGAAAACCATTGTGAAAAGGTGAGTCATACATTTTTTCCCTCTTACTTAGATTATTGAAATAGGTCTAAAAGGAAAGTAGTTACCATTTTTTTTTCCTTCTGTCTTGGATCAAAGAAGGGGTCTTGATCCAATGGGGGTTTTATCTGTCCACGGGGGGGAACTTTACCACAAGAGAAAATTGGTGATTCCATTGGGGAGAGATTTTATTAGTATTTCCTTGGTTTCTTATATCCTTTTGAATATTTATTGTTACTTGATATTGTTTAATTAGATTCCTTTTGATTTCTTCCCTTCCCTCATCACAATTGGGAATTTCACTAAGTCAAACACATGATTCCATTTGAATCTGGGAAAAATTTTGTGGTTTTTCAATCATTTCCAAGCTTCAACACTCCCCTCTAGTGGCCTACAGAGCATTGAAAACCCAAGTCAATGTTCTTTGTCATTCTTTTGGGAAGTGTTGACCTCTATTCAATGCCCTTTCTAGATTATTACATGAGCGTTGATCTCCTTTCTCGGTCAATTTTAAGCTCATTTTGTCTCTTTTTTCTCAGCTTCTCGATTCATATTTTTTCCTCATAGTATTTTATGACTTTGTTTGATTGAAATAATTGTGATTACCATCCTTTCTTGCCTCTTTTGAGTTTGAAAATCCTTCAAATTTGTGGAATGAGCACGACTAAATTGGGCTGACCTAATCCAAAGTCTATCTTACCAGTAGTTTGATGCTCATCATGAAGGTTCTCAAACTCTTTTTATCTTGATTTCAAAACTTTCTAAGTGTCTCACTTGATTTATTTTGAAGTCTTCTTCATTGATTTGGGATTGCAAGTGTTTCTTTCAGCATTGTTTTTTATCCTTTTCGTCTTCTTTGGTAATCTTTTGGCCCTTTGAATGTTAGAGTCTCTATAGTATTATTGCAATATGGAATTTATCTCTGATTCTTGCTACTCATTTTTGAGGTTTTGAAAAAGTGATTTCCTTTCTCTTTTACAATTTTGAGTCGTTGCTTGAACAAGTTTTGAAGATGTTCTCACACTTGGATTCTTTCGGTTCTCATCAAACTTTTGAGTGCATTCTTGTTTGGATTATTTTTTTCTTTGTGTTCCTTTGTGTTAGAATTGAATTATTTCATTATTAATTGAAAGTAAGGAAGCGTAAAAGTCTTTCACTTGATGTGATTTCATTGCATATACAACCAAGCAAAAATAATTTTTTGCATTCTTAGAAGTTTTGTTTTGGTACATGTTTTGAAAGAGATAGTCTTTCATTTGACTTATGATTTCGGAAACACTTATTTGATAGGTTGGCATCATTCATATCTACATTTAAGAATAAAATTGAAATTTGCGTGATATTGAGTGCGTGTTTATATTAAGAAGAAAAGGATCTCTTCTCCTTTCCTTAGATAGAATTCATTATACAAAACCTTTTTCATTTCATTATTTTTGCATGGTATTGGAGTCGAGTCACAACATCATCAATTTCATCTCTGTGGACCTTTCTGAGTAAAAATGACCACTAAAATAAACTAACATGCTAACTAAATAAATTAAACATTTTATATTTATAGCACACCAACAATAGTCTAAGGATAGGGACTTTGGATTAGGGTGAAGTGAGTTAAATATCCAAGGCTACTAAACAAGACTGTAGAACACTAAAGAGTGAAAACATCCAATTGCCATGTAGGAATATCTAAGAACCCCCTATAACATAGGGGATAAACATGAGATCATGTGTGGAAGAGAAACAAAGATTATCCCTCCAAATATTGATTAACCATAGTGGAAAGAGCGTATATTGTGGGTTTTTCTTGAGTGTTACTGGCTCATTTGGTCTCGGTTCTTTGTGAATATTGAATTCGTTCGAGGTCCTTAGGAGTATTACTAGTCCACTTATCTTTATTCCTCTAGAAGAGCTTTAGAATATGTTATCTAGCCCATATGTTCAGTCCCAACTGTCGACTGTACCCCCTTAGAGGCCGACTACGAGTTGGTAACCCTAGTAACCTTTCCTAGGTATCTACAGAGGTGATTGTGGAGGGTTTCCCACAATACATGGGGAAGACGTCGTATCACACTTTCAGTACCCTTGGAGGATGATCCTGCAAAGCGAGGGTCGCTTGCATCAAGAATGGATGTTACATGGAGGTCAGAGTAATTACTTCTCATATCTTCACTGATGGCTTGAAACACCGTCTTCAAAAGATCATTTTACCTAATTTTTGTTTGGTTGATTACCAGTAGGTTTTGTCTTAGGGGTGTTTTATTTCAAAGTTCGTAGTTGGCCTTAGGAATCATTAAATTTTCACCTTGGCCGATAAAGGGATTCAAAGATCTTGTAGAATGAAAAGTTTAGATCTTGAAGTTCAACAAAATACTTCTAATGAAGGAATTATTGGTGAATAAATGACTTATGAGGTCAGGAGTGTAGCTCTTGGAAGTGACCAACTTGAAGAACTGACCACAACCTTCATATAAGGTGTTGTACTTTACAGAAATCCCCCTTTAACTGATACACTTGGACCACTACTTATTGAACTACCATCCATGATATTTCTTGATGCTTATTCTTCTTACCATTTACCGACAAGTTCAGTCACTAAAAAATATTTTGGAATGAACCCACTGACATTTGACTTTATAGAGGGGTTCATAGTTTTACCTCCTATATCCAAAACTCAAACAGTTGATCCTGTAAGAGCGTAGACCACTACTGCTAGTGCTTCTTATTTACTAGGAACATCTGTGACCGAGGTTACTTTGACATAACCACTTGCAAATACATCTCTCTTCGCACTTGGGTCTCATAATATTCATGCTTCGCTAGTCCCACATATGCATACACCAAGTTCTTTACTTGGTCATTTCATCGATGATATGGCCAACAGTCAAGTCGTTCACACAACCAAAATTACACAATCTAATCGACCTAAATATCTAACTTTACAAATGGAGAGTTCTTCTATACCCTTTGTCGTGTTAGAAAAATAGGTGTGCTCATTTCATCGTAGACAATATAGCAATATTTTCACCCAACCATAGGCACAAAGGCCACCCTAGAGCACCTTAACCTTGATAGACAGGGTAATTATGGAAGAAATTCAATATCCAACCAAGGTAGCACACCTTTCTCCAAGTCTAGCACACCAAGAAAGAATAACCAAAGGCCAAGAAGAAAGTCCAAACCATAACCAAGAGAAATTCCAAGCCAAAACCAAAATGCCAGTTGCAGTAGCTGCAACTGCAGCTACAGTTCCTCTCCAAACTTGTGCACCACTGGTGTTATGTAGTTATGAGATCGAGTGTGAAAAATGAGCTCTAGAGCCCTCTATTTATACTTCTCCATCTTAGCTGACTGGGCCGACTTCTCTTCCTCGGGGCTAATAAATCAATATTAATTATTCTATTAAGTCGACTTGTCTTCTAGGGTTATTATCCAAGGCTTTAGGGTTTCTCTTGCTTCCTGGAATATTCTAGTCTTGTCAAAGGTTACAAGTGGAGGTTAATATCTCTCCCAGCTACCATAATATCAACACTCCCTCCTAGTTAGGGAGGTATTAAAGGAAATTGTATTGAGCAAAAAAAAACCATTCAACTGGTAGCATCATCATAAACACATATGCTATCTCATGATAAAATCATGAGCACCATCATCACTATCCAAATATATAGTTTCCATGGAAATTAGAACAATTCCATCCAATAGAAAACAGTTGTGTCTATTCATAGTAGTACACAACTACTACCCAGTGGTACAAAACCAATAGTAGTAGCACATGGCTACTAACCAGTGACACACAATCACTACCAGTGGATCACATCCACCATAGTAGCATACAACTATGGTCCAAATACATACAGTCTCCACAACAATCATATCATTTGATATCAACAATATCATGATACAAATTGAGTCAGCTGGGCCGTTCTTCCACTCACATATATGAGATCTGGAAGAGCATCTTCCCTCAAAAAGTAAAATATCATCCATGGGTTATCTAGACTATTCTTCCCAAGCATATAATAATAATTTTCCTTGATTTCTAAGCCTGGACCATTCACCTAAATGGGCCATTCCTCCGGCACTAATCATAGTGAAACTTGGAGAGAATGAGTATGCCCTAGGGAATGCATGTCCATGATTGTTGAACTTAGACCATTCACCTAATTGGGCCATTCCTCCAGCACTAATCATAGTGAAACCTGGAGAGAATGATTATGCCCCAAGGAATAAATGTCTGAACCATTTCCTAAAGAAATGATTGTCCTACACCAACCTCCAAAAGGGGCCATTCTTAGAAACTACTCACAACTGTGAACTTCGAAAGAATGACTTCTTGCCGAGGCAGACCATTCTACTTGACCACTACTCATAGTGACTGCCAAGAAGAATTATTGTCCTAGACCATTCCCCCACACTGGCCACAAGGGGAATCATTGTCTATGGTACATCAACAATCTATCAGACCATTTTAATTAAGAAAATGATTGTCCAAAATGGACCATTTTCCGAACTGGAAAATGCCTTATGTACTACAAGCATCACAAGCTGCGATATACTCTAATTGTGTAGTGCTAAGTGAAACAAACTTATGTTTCCTGCTAGCCCATGAAATTGTGGAAAATATCAAACCGAAACATATCCAAGTAGCACTTTTTCTATTATCTGCACTCCCTACCCAATCTGAATCGATAAATTCATGCAGGTGTATGTCATAATTTAAATGTACCACAAGGAAAATATCCGACTAAATATTATTCAAATACATTAATGAGCCATTCAATTTTCTATACAGAGACGGGTCTACTATATTAGAGTCTCTCAACTTCTTCAAATATTTCATCATGGGAATTTTCCATGGATTAGCAATCCATCATCCTAGACTTTTGAGTAACCATTCTGATATACTTTCTCTGTCATAGAAAGTTTTCATTATGCTTCTACTGTATATGAGATACTCTGCATCAAGTTGCTTGAATCCATACAAGGTCTTCCTATATCTGCATACATGGTTCTCTTTCTGGTACAAGATTCTTTCTCAATTTTCTTTATTGGGAAGAACAATCTTTTACATGTAAATTTCAATCCATGGATACTGCAAGAGGTATATCTAGTTTATTGGAAAAAGTTGTTGTCATAGTCTTCTCCCTCCTTCTGGAAGAACCTCTTAGCCTACTTGGATTTCTTTGAGGGCTCCCTTTCTTCGACAACTGTTTCTTCGTCTATTTCCTTCCTTTTCTTTATTCCAGGACAGTGGTTCCTGTAGTGACCATATTTTCGACAGTTGAAGCATTGTATTTTTGACATATCATTTTCTTGATTTGGTTTCTTCCTTAAGCCAAACTTCCTCTTATTCCTAAAATTCTTGAATTTTGCTGTGAAGGCTTAATCATCATATTTATTTTTGGATTTCTCTTTTGCGCTAATCCTTGATTCTTCTTGTGCACAACAAGTCCAAGGTTCTTCAAATGTGGGATACTCCTTTCTTGTGTTCATGCTTGTGGAAAATTCATCCCATGTCTTGGGAAGGTCGTTGAGTACTATATTTTCTAGTTGCTTTTTTGAAATGATTTCTTCAATAGCTTTTAGTTTATCTATTAATTGAGATATTATTACAAAGTATGATGTTACGTTGTAATCATCATACATTTTCATGTCACGGAGATCATTCTTTAGACTCATTACCTGTCTAATGTTTCTGACTGAGAAGAGATTAGTTAGGGCATCATACATCTTCTTAGATGAGTCAAGATGAGAGATGCAAGG
Organism: Picea mariana; assembly: GCA_032191745.1. NCBI lineage: Eukaryota > Viridiplantae > Streptophyta > Pinopsida > Pinales > Pinaceae > Picea > Picea mariana. The sequence goes on from JASDQU010099742.1 coordinate 413,378, forward strand.
TATCAAGTGGTCTTTTATAGATTCCACTATGATACTCATAGTATTGATGTCATTGTCCTTGAACTTCTCCATAATTGCAACGTTTTGAGGTTCCTTCTCTTTTCCTGCTTCAAACTATGGTTCCATGATCTTTCCTTTCACGATATCCAACACTTTATTCTTGGAAAGGATGAGGTCAATCCTTGTCTTCCATGATTTGAATTTAGAAGCCCATTCTAACCTGTTTTCTAACTTCATAGAATAAGTCATGAATTCTTTGACTTGGTCAACCCTTGACTTTGACTAAAAACTCAAACCTGACGCCTTGGCTTGCTGAGAGTACTAAGAGGTGCACTAGGCTAGGGTGCACTAAGATATCTAGAAATTAGGTCAATATCTTCACTTAAGGTTCCTCAACAAGAGGGTTAGGGTTTTGTTGCTTCGACAAAACTTTGACTACAACTGCAACTGTAACTGAGAAAATCCTCCCAATCTGTCTTCCAACGGTTAGACTGTCTGAAGATAGCATGGGCCCATAACCTGTTAGAAAAATAGGTTTTCTCATTTCATCGTAGAAAATATAGCAATATTGTCACCCAACCATAGGCAAAAAGGCCACCCTCGAGCACCTCAATCTTGACAAACAGAGTAATTCCGGAAGCAATTCAATAGCCAACCAAGGTAGCGCACCTTTCTCCAAGGCTAGCACACCAAGAAAGAATAAAAAAAGGACAAGAAGAAAGTATAAACCATAACCAAGAGAAATTCCAAGCCAAAACAAAAATTCTAGTTGCAGCAGTTGCAACTGTAGCTGCAATTCCTCTCCAAACTTGCGCACCACTGTTCTTATGAAGTTGTGAGAGTGAGTGTGAAAAATGAGCTCTAGTTCCCTCTATTGATATTTCTTCATCTTAACTGACTAGGTCGAATTCTCTTCTTGGGGGATACTAACTCAATATTAATTATTCTATTAAGATGAATTATCTTCTAGGATTATTATCCAAGGCTTTAGGGTTTCTATTGCTTCCCCGAATATTCTAGTCTCATCAAATATTACAAGTGTAGGTTAATACCTCCCACAACTACCATAATATCAACACATTGGAGGTTAATCCTAAATGGGAGGCCAAATTTTATCTAGGGGAAACCTTCAGTTGGGGGGAAACCTTCGGGTGGGGGGAAACATTTATCTGGTGGCGGACCTTCAGCTAGAGGGAAACTTGTTGTTGGGGGGAAACCCTCAGCCATGGGGAAACATCCTATGTGGGGAAAACAACAATAAACCTGTGGGTAAGCTTCTCATGCAGGTCCTTCCATTCCTACTACTACAGGCATGTATCCTTGACAACCATATCTATGAGTTGCAATTAATTTATGGGTTCAACCTAATCTGGTGGGCATTCCTCAACAAGAAACTTTGCCCAATAAATCCATGAACCCCATGATTCCAACACAACAACTCCCTCAAATGTAGTATATGATGGGACCATTAGGCCAACTACAATATATGGGAGGTCCATCAGGTCAACCACAATATATAGGAGGACCATCAGGTCAACTGTAGTACATGGGAGGACCATCAAGTCAGCTGCAGTACATAGTAGGACCATCGAACCAATTGGGATATATGTGGGGACCATAGGGCCAAACACAATACACAGGGTGATCATCAGGTCAGCCACAGTGCATGGGAGGTCCATCAGGTCAGCCACAATACATAGGGGAACCATCAGGTCAACCACAATACATGGGATCACCCTCTGGTTTTTCCATGCAAGCATAACCTGTATATGGTCCTACTGATGTTCTCATGCCACATGATTACTACCAGTATCCATAGGTCGACTAACAACTTTCGTTCTTGGATACATTATATCTTCCATATTTTTTGTGTTTGACCAATGATCCTATACGTCATTCCTCTTTCTGGCCAACAATCCTTGTTGTTATCACTCTATAAATTACCAGAGGTTGTTGAAAGGTAGAAGAAATTTACCAGAGGTAAATTTATCCAACCACTTCGAAACTGGGATCTAGCCTTGCCAGTTTTAGAGAGGGATCTCTCTATAGGATTTAACTTTGTTTCAAAATTCAGATATTAGGATAGTTAAAATAAATAGGACCGAGTTGTTTGTTTTTATAAAATGGCTGAAAAAGGTTTACGCCTCCATTGGGCTATGGGGTCTGTTTTATAAAATTAGATACCAACTAATAGATTTTAGAAGGTAATCTCATAGGGCAGGATAATGCAACTGTTGGATTATTTAGCATAAAAATGATGGAAAGTAGAAATGATGAGATAATAAATTATAATCAAGAAGCATTTAAGAATTTCTTAATTGTAACATCAGAAGAAAACACTTAGATCATTAAAAGTTGGAAATAGAGTATACGAAGATAAATTCTGCAACTTTTGCTACTTTCAAATGATCATATTTAGAAAAACAGAATGAGTATTGAGAGAGATAAACATTCAACAAAGAGGAGAAAAATTCACCAATAGCTAACATGTAGGAATCCTATGAAACATCCCTTTTATTACTTGTATTTCTCTTGAGAAAATTACAGTGCTTACGGCTTGCTAGGGCGTAAAAAGGGGCGTAAAAATCAACCCTCAATACTTCCAAGTTCGAAGTATTTATAATAAAAATTACAAACAACCCTATCATTTATGATCAGGATGTGGCAAATTCTAGATCTAACTAACTAGATAACAAGATACAAAAATGTAGGAACTAATGATGATTTATCAGATCTTTCATGCTGATTTTGGGGAAGGTTGTTGGTGAGTCATTCATGTGACTTTGATTGCTCTACATGTTGAGTTGGACTATACACCTCATCCCTCATTCGATCAAAGTGCACAACTCCTCCCATCTTTGCTAACTGGGAATGGTGACTTTGAACAGTCTTTGGTAGATTTCATCCATTTCTGTATATTTAGAAAACGCCAACTTGGTGATGAAAATATATTTGATCTCGTGCTGAATGTTGAGGTCCAACTGCAAAGTCTCTAGAAATGTTTTTCCTATTATGCTGCCCTCTATTCCTGAAAACTTGGAACTGTCCTTGGCCACCGTGGCAATCTTCTGCTTGTAGTCAGAGAGGGTCATCAACTTGTCATTCAGTACCAGTAAACCAGTAATATCTTTCTTTTGCAAGGCATCGATCTTGCTAAAGAACCTCTGAACTCCAATATCCATGTTCTGGACCTTCTCCTCCATTGATTTTCCTAGCTCTATAGATTTTTCCAGAGCTGTTAGTGGGGTGGCTGATGGAAGTTCAGCTGTAGTGGTTGTTGATAAAGTTGTTGTGCTAACTCTTGTGAGAGGAACTACACTTAGTGGGATGACTTTCATAGGTGTTGATTGTTTCTTATCCTTTACTAAATATTCCATCTCTTCTTCCATCTCCTTTATTTGTGCATTTTGTTCCATGATAAGCTTTAGCAATTCCTCCTTCTCTCCTTTTGTCTCAACTATCTCTTTGGCCTATGAGTCTTTTGTAGCTGGAAATTTCAGTTGCTTCCTCAGAGATGCTATGTCCACATTCTTTTTCTTGAGAAACTCCTCAGCTTATTTCACATTTGAGGGCTCATACCCAATTTTGAGCACCAATTCTTCTAAGGACTTAATCCTGTTATCCTTTGCAAAGCATGACATTTTCTCTAGCTTCAATTGGGTTTGAACATTGTTCAGAGAAACCTGTAATTTGGAAGCATAAGTGGAAGCATTGGCTAATGTTGAGAAAATCATTTCTCCAGTATGCCTGTGTAGATCCATCTGATTAGCTGGATGTACATCTCTGGTGTTAAACTCCATTGTAGCCCTCTTGTAATCAGTGATTTCTTTTGGATGGGGCACTTGTGCCTGCAAAAATGCCATGTGCATTCTCCTCTTCTCTGTATCAAAAGCTGATAAAAATCTGTGTTGTGTTGTGGATGTTTGTTTCCAGAACTAAGCATAGGTGTTGTTGGTTAGCATCTGGTTTTTCTTCTTAATCAAATCATATTTTTCAAAAATGCTTAGTTTTACAGATCCTAGTGTAGGTTGGGTGATCACAGTGGTATCAGTCTACTTCTTTGAGGAAGAAGTAGGCATCATCTAATGACTTCTTGAGAAAGGTAATGAGCGCTCTCCTTCAGCTACAGTGGTAGAGTGGGTCTCTTCCTCTCTAGTCTTGTCAGTAGAGTGAGTAGCTTTAGGCCTTTTTCTTGTACACTTGGAAATCCTTTGCTGATACTTCAGTGACTGAAGGAGAGACATCCTTCCTGGGTATTTTCTCCTTTGGTACTTGTGGAGTGGTTGTTTTTGAAATCATGGCTAGATGAGACAGTTGTTCAGTGTCTTCCAGAGTGTTCACCTCCCACTCTGTCTGGTTCACAAATTTCTCAATTTCTGGTTTGAGCGTATGAGCATATGGGGAACTTTTGTTCTTTTCTCTCATCTCTACAATGATCCCACATAGATCATAGCACCAAGTGAAACTTGTACTAAATTTCATTTCCTTTAATAATTTTTTTGCCTCTTCCCCAACAGCTAGACTGTTGCAGATAAAGGGTCCTATATGCCCTTTGATTCTCAACTGTTGTTTCTTCTTCAGAGATACAAAATGTATATCATCTTAGCTGATCATTTGTCTAATGCACTCTAGGAAAAATATCCTAACAGGCAAGTACTTGGGCAGTTTGTATGGAGCTAACTCACACCCATACACTCTGATTTCTGTGTGATTTTAATACAGGTACCAATCCCCAGACTTGGCGAGGTCCGAGAGGTGTAAGATTCTATGGATCTCTTCATTTATCCTTGGCTCTAGTCTACCACCGAGCATGCTCACCATTGGATGGTAAAATTGTTCAATAAACTGTTTAAAATTAAACTTTGTGGAGTTTCTTTTGAGCAGCAAGGTCCAAGAGGTGACAAACTGTGGCTTGCCATCCTGGTCCATTTTTTGCATTGGGAAAAAGAACTCATCTGCTTGAAAATAGGTGAACATGTAGGCTAGTATTGAAGAATACCGGAACATGCCCTCTATGGAAAATTTAAAGATTTGTTCATGTATGTTCTCGGCCAGGAAAGTGTTGTAGTTGAATTGGATGGTGGCTTTTTCTTCAGCAGAGAAAATGGATAGAAAACCCAAAATGGGTTCATCCACCCATTCATTTGAGAAATAGCCGAGCAGACAACATAGCGATGAAATAATTTGGTTGCCCTTTTTTGAAAACATGGAGGAGTGGTAAGGGGGATTTTTCTTGGGGAATTGGGCATCTTGTGGGAGGAAAAGCTCAAAAATCTGCGCCATCTGGGGAAAAGACATATTTTGGTACATCTCTGTTAGAAATTCAATGGTAAGGCTAGAGTGGGACTTAGCTCTAGAAATCTGCATCATTTGATCAATGGCCTCGGGTGTGATAGAGAAAAGAGTTTCTCCGTATGATGAAACTATGGCTCTCCGATTGGGGAGGTAATGAGCTTGGCATTTGAGGGAGAATTCAGAAAAATTGTGGATTTGGGGAAAGAGATACAGAGGGAGATTGGAATCCCAGAGCCTAATCTCATCGCTTTGATCCATGAATGTATCTTTAAACCATGACTGCAATTCAGCGAAATCGAATTCGCACCTGGTCTCTGAGATCAGGTAATCTTTGTTAGCTAGCAGGATCTGATCGAGATCGACAAGAGGTGGAAGGAATGGATTTTCCTCGACTTATGATATTTTATATTTCGGTGCCATTGATTCAATAGGTACCTGCAAAATGAAACAAAAGCGTTAGTATGTAGTGGCTATGGCTGGGTCGCTGACTGAGAAGGTGAGGAGAATGAGTTTCTGGTGTGTGGAAAGTGTGAGCAGTGTGCAAATGGCCGAAACGTGGCTAATTTTGAGTGAACGGGAATCTGTTGGGTGTGGGGGATAGGTCAGCAAACTAACAAATATGTTAGCCTGTAATAAATGGCCAATGGATCATTTGAGGTGTGAGGTGGCAAGTGAAGGACGAGTGACGGGTATACCGGGATGATGTGGAGAGCGATAATTGGAGGATATGAGAAAATGATATGACATGCGACAAGTGAAGGGGGAACATACGTTGGTAGAGTAATGAGACATTACTTAAAAGAGGAGATAGTGGGATGTGACGTCATGAGGCGGTGGTGGTATAGGAATGCCAATATGCAAGTATGTTAGTGGGGGGGGGTATGGAAATAAGTGGTTTATAGCAGAGGGGGTTCGAAGTAATGGGTTGACGACACGTTGGGAGAGGGCCC
>JASDQU010099742.1:419880-459450 GCA_032191745.1 Picea mariana
ATGATTAGTGGGGTCCAGAATCTGCTGACCACCATTGATCTATGCACCGCTAGATCAACCGTAGATCTAAGGGCACTCTTTATTCTCTGGGCGCAAATAAAAAATATTCAACGAAAACTTAGGATAGCATTCTCTTTGTGGGTTTTTGTTGCTTTCTTTTTCTTTTTGTCACCATGGGGTTAGGAAACACAACATCAACATCAACATCAACATCATGAATTTTCTTTGAACATCAAGCATGTTTATTGAAGGAAAAATTGGCTAGCCTATGTCCTAACCTACCTACCTACACATTTAGCCCAGATTAGACTGTTGGGCTAAGAAATTACTCTACCCTAGGGCTATTTGATCAAGATTAAACAATTTGATCAAATTTATTCACTAGCTAACCTAACTACCTAGTTAAGATTAAACAGTTTAGCCAGGCCTATTCACTAAACCTATCAACATAAATTCAAAAAGACTTGGTCATGTTTAAACTGTATGGATCAAGTCATTATTATTGCATGGGGATTTTATCCATTTCTTTTATGTGCTCTTTTGTTCTTTCTTTTCTTTTCTTTTCTTTCTGAAAATAATTTGCAAGAATGAAATATTATTTGCAAGACAACATACATCAATAGTGAAAAAAAATCCAGTCACCAGATGATCCTATAAATTATAGGGTTATAACAACGGTTCCACCTGGGGATCGTACTATCCTTGTGAAGTGCCAAGAACCTGGTTTTTGATGTCTGTAAAGGTTTCCTCCATTGCTTTCTTGCTGCTATCTATTTTTGTTTTTATTTTGGGAACTTGGTGGCATTGGTCAGTGGCTTAGGGCCTTCTTTGTGGGCTTCAACCACTCGATCAATATCACCTACACAAAACCTAAATGAAAAGGGAAATGGTATGTACAATGAATATGGATTCATGAGATCTCTATTGGGGTGGCAAATAATGCTTCATCATCCTGCCATTAACCGATCCACCTGGCAGGTCTGTTCAATCAATGTTTTTTAGAAAAAATGTGTTATTTCCTCTTAATGCCTGAATGGTGTAAGGGCCTTTACATAAGATATCTAATTTTCCATGCTTACCCTTGTCCTCATTTCTAGAATCCCATTTCAAAACCAGGTTTCCTAACTCAAAATCATCTTCTTTAGTCCTTCTGTCAAAAATCTTTTTGATGTTCTCCTGGATGACCTAAGTTTTATTGTAGACTTCCTCTTTGGATTGCATTGAGTAGATCATTTGATTTATCCTCCTCTGGACATCATTTGGATCTACCTGCGCTTCCTGCAATAGCTTCATGATAGGGAGTCCTAAGGAAAGGGGAAAAATTGCTTCAATACCATACACCAATTGGTATGGAGACATGCCAATTGATATTTTGGTGCTTATTCTGTCAGCCTAGAGCGCGAAAACCAACTTATTATGCCATGATTTTTTATTTTCTTGTAGTGCTTTCCTGAGAATGTTCACCATACTTTTGTTTGAGGACTCATCTAGCCCATTTCCTTGAGGATAATAAGTTTTTGAGTGTCCCAAAGTAATGTGGTATTGGCTACAAAAATCTCTGAGTCTTTTGGATCTGAAGGTTGTTTCATTGTCAGCTATAATTTTTCTTGAGCATCCAAAACGAGACAAGATATTAGTTTCTAAAAATTTAATGATAATAGAGTCAGTAGCTTGCTTTCATGGAACAACCTCGATCCACTTGGTAAAGTAGTTTGTGGCTGTGAAGATCCATTTGTGTTGGCCTGAGGAGGACGGATGTATTTCTCCAATAAATTCTAAACCTCATTGTTGGAAAGGGGATTCAACTGAGATGGGTTTCATGGGGCGAGGCAACAAATTCCTTTTACCTTCGAAAACCTGGCATTTATGACAAGAATTAACCTTTTTATGAACATCAGCAAACAATGTAGGCCAGTAGAAACCGGCTCTCAGAATCTTGTTAGTTGTGGTCTTCCAACTTAGATGCACACCATAGTATCCTGCATGGAAATCCTGCAGAACTTTGTTAGCTTCATCTTTCAACAGGAAATTAAGCAAAATACCACCAGGATCTTTCCAATAAAGATTACCTTCTAAAATACAAAATTTCAATGCTTTCAGTTTAATAAATCTGTCTTTGGTCTTAGTTAAACTAGGAGGATCGTGTAAGTTATGAAGTACAAAAATGAGGTCTACATACCAAGGAGAGTTTAAGAATACCTCTTTTACATTTAGAGTCGCCTGCTCTTCCTATTCATCAATTGCAACCAAAAAATTAATATCAAGAGCATGAAAATTAGATTCAGCCATTAGTTTGGCCAAACCCTGTCCTTTGATCAGTTTAGTAGGTTTTATTTCAATGTCATATTCCAGAATAACCGCAATCCATTTTCCTCTCCTACCATCTAGATTATCCTGAGTCAGGATATTCTTTACCACTGCGTTTGGAATGTATGCAATTGTGTGAGAATGGAGAATATAGACTTTAAAATCCTTTATGGCCTTTACTAGGGAAAAATCTCGTTTCTCCATTATGTTGTAGTTCAACGTAGAGTCTCTCAAAGCTTTGCTGAAAAATGCTATAGGTTGTTCGTACCCTTCACTGGTTTTCTGCAACAACAATGTTGCTATGGTGTGTTCATATGCAAAAGAGAAAAGATAAAAGTATTTGGTGTAATTTGGGCTGATCATAACTGGGGCTTGGGTGAGTGCATGTTTCACTTGCTCAAATGACTATTTGGATTCAATGTTCCATTTGATTTTTGTGTCTTTTTTAAGCATATTAGTGATGTTCCTAAGAAGTTCGGCCAAGTTGGGTATGAACCTTCTAAGGAAATTTATTTTGTCGATGAATGATTGTATCTCTTTGATGTTCCTAGTGTGTTCCACCTTCTAGATGGCTTCTATCCTACTGGGATATATTTTAATTCCATCTTTAGATATTATGTGTCCCAACAGCTTTCCTTCCTCTAAACTGAAAAGGGACTTCTTCGGGTTTAATGAAATCCCAATTTTTCTGCACTTCTCAAACACACGTCTGAGATGCTGCAAGTGTTCTTCATCAGATTGGGAGTATACAGTCACATCATCCAGATATATGGCTAGAAATATTCCAAGTTCATCCACAAAAGCAATATCCATTGCCCTTTGAAAAGTGACACCAACATGCATGAAGGTTCCCTAGGGTATGGTAAATGTTGTCTTCTCTTGATCATCTAGGTGGACAAGGAATTGGTTTTATCCCGAGAAACTGTATAGTAAGGAGTTCCTACTGGCCCTGACTACCTTTTGCAAAATGTGGTCCATTTTGGGTAAAGGGTAATTTTCTTTGAGGAGACTTTGTTCAAATTTCTGAAATCTATGCAAAGTCTGATTTCACCAGTTTTCTTCCTGGCAGGAACTAGGTTAGAAACCCATTTGGAAAATCTCAAGGGGACTATAATTATTGCATCATACATCTTTTTTATGTCTTTCTCTATGAGGGGAAGCAACTTGGGATTGATTCTCCTAAGTTTTTGCCTGAAAGGTTTGTGTTCTTCTTTTATGGGAATCTGACGCTGTATGATACTTGTGTCGTAGGATTTTAAGTCCTCATAACCCTAGGAAAAAACATCCACATAGTCCTTAAAAATTTCAATGTATTTGCGTTTTTTCTCAAGGGGCAAAGATTTAGAAAGTTTTATCATCTTGGTTTTTTCTCCTGTTCTTATGTTGCACTCTTCGACCTCTTTACCACTAGATTCAATTTTCGGTTTTTTGGCACATTGTTAAAATCGAACAAGTCTTCCAGCGGAACTAAACCTCTAGGTAACACATTATTTTTCAACTGTAGAATACCAGAATCTATCTCATTTTCATTCAATTCATCTGCATCTACTTTATTCTCATTCAAACCTTCAAAATCTATGTTATTTACACCACCAGTTCTAGAAACAAACTTATTTACATCATCATCATCATCATTTTCTAAATCTATATTTGTACATTCGAACTCATTCATACACTGTAAGAAGTCTTCAATTTGATTGTCATTTATGAATACCTGCCAGTACCTTATGTTGTCTGGAATGGTTGGTCTGCACTTCACTTCCACTGTGTATTTGCGAGTGGGACAGAAGGGTATTTTGTAGGTAGCTTCTGATGTAGCCAAACCGTCTGCTAATATGTTTTGTCCCCTGGGCATTACCTGCAAATCAATTTCAGTAAAACATTGAAGAGCACACAAAACAAAATTCCTATAAGCTCTAAGTCTGGGATGTTTAGCTGCATACTCACCTTTGATTTTCTTGATAACCAGTTCAGAATCACCCCTTACCATAATCTGTTTGGCACCAAATTTCTTCAGTAGTTTCAGGCCGAGCATCAAATCTTTGTACTCAGCTAAGTTGTTAGTGCATTGGAAATTTAGTTTGTAATAATGTCTCTCTGAATACCTTGATCTGTGACTACGTAACCAAACTCCAGCTCCAACTCCCTCTTTACTCACTACACCATCGAAATCCATGCTCCAAAAATCTGCTGGCAATTCCTCGCTTTCCACAGTTTCAACATTTCTTGCCTCAGTGATTTCTTTATCTTCTTTCGAATCATGCGTATCATCTTCCAGCTGAGTGATTTGTTCTTCCAAATCACCATCATTGTAAGGAATGAAAGAGTCCAGATCAAAGTGTGCAGAGTATAGTGGGTATTTGTGTGGCTTTTCCTATCTGCTGACCATATATTTGATCAGGGTTTCTCTGTATAGTCTCCTTTGTTTTCTAAATATCGGGATGGTGGTGTAAGACATATCTAGCTGCAGGGTTCCTTTCAGCTTATCTCCCCATGATCTTGACAGTAACATATCGTATTTTCGAGGAATGTCTGCAACTACTATATCCATTACCATACTCTTTACTGGGATTTGAGCTAGGGTGATGCATAAATCATTAATCATCCCTATGCATTTGACCTTTCTCTAATCAAAAGAATGCAAATCCTTGTAGGGTATAGTGACCTCGAGTCCCAACTTTTCCATCATAGCTTTGGGCATTAGGTTGTGAGAGGCACCTGAATCCAGCATAATGTTGTGTAATATCAAGTTGTGGATATTTAGGCTGATGTAAAAAGGTGCCATGACACCATTATCAGTTTGACCGTCAACTTCAGGACCAAATAGGAGCTCTGGTCGGTCATCAACAATATTTACTGTGTCCGTGTGATTTGCAGATCCGACATTCAGGGCCTTCATACCTATCTCTGGTTCGATGCTCAAATATTTAATCACTTGCGACCTATAAGAATTCTTTCTCATTAGCTTGGAGAGGGGAATGTGAATCTTCAATTTAGCCAGTTCCCCTTCAAGGCTGAAAGCAGTGGAAGTTTTGTTTAAGCTCAACACTTCTGGTTTATCCATCAGGGTTCTACGAGCATGAGCATTTGGTTGGCTAGTTGATGAAACTTCAGTTTGATTTTCTCTTTGTAAAATTTTAGGAGTTTGTTTTGCAGGGGATTCAACATTATTCCACTCAGGGACTTTCTTGGGAGAGGATTCTAAGATTTTCTTGGTTTCGACTATTCTCTTTGTTTCAGCAGCCTTCTTTGTTTTGACAGCCTTCTTTGGAGGGTTGTCATTTTCTTTCTTGATTCTCAGGTTATACTATCTGTGTACCTCCATTATATCATTTTCAAAGGCCTATTGTTTTGTCTCCTCTGCTTCCTCATTTACCTCTGTTTGTGATAGGAGGAAAAGCTCATGCTCTTCCTGAGTAATAAAAATGGATTCATTGTCGTGAATGCCCATGAGGTTTATATGAGTATCATCCAATTCTTCGATTATTTACTTACCTTCATCAGCATAATTTTCATGGAGGGGTGGTCTAATCTGATGATCATGCCCCCTCTGCTCTCTTTGGTCCCTCAGATCTCTCTGTCTGATCTGGGGAGGATTTCTTCTGAAGTTCGGATTCTGAATCTGAGGAGTGGCTTGGTTTTCCCTGTGTGGATTTATGTCAGCTATAGTAAGCCTCTCCATAATTATCTCCATAGCTCTAGCTAGGGAATATAGTTTTGCGTCTGAAGAGGAAGTCAAAGGCTCTTCCTTAATCATGACCCTCCTTTCTGTTCTATGCCTAGCTCTTCTGGCTAGTAAAAGATTTTCTTCCACACTAACGACACTTTTTTGCATGTCTTCCAGAGTAGCAGAGTTTCTTTCCCTTAGCTGATACGACATGTCAGCGTCAAATCCATCGGGGAGTTTTATCAATGCCAGACCTTGAGGTGGTTTGATATCAGATGGAATTGCATTGTATAGATTATTGAAATGGGTGCAGTAATCCTGCACCGTCTCTCCTTGGTTCCTTCTGATATTCTCATATTCTGACAAGATCTGAAGAGGATTTTTCTTTACCTCCCACCTGTCAAGGAAAAATTGATGAAAAGAAACAATGTCAGTTATGGAAGTAGCACGTAAGGTTTTGAACCACTTTTTGACTTCTCCAGTTAGACTCTGTGAAAATAGTCTCATCTACACATCAACTTCATCTACTTCCTACAAATCAAAATAATCGTTCATTTTTTCAACATGTTGTTGTGCATTCAGAGGACCAGTACTATCATACTGAGGGAGTCTAGTTTGATAATCATGATGCATGGCATGTAAAGGAGAAGCCAACACTAATGGAGCATATCTTGTTGCCATGATTAGTGGAGGAGGCTGAACAACAACCTGTGTGATTGGAGGGGAGGTAATAGAAGCTGTGGAAGATGAAGGGATGGGAGGAGATGAATGAGTTGGTTTAGATTTAACAAAAGCTGCAGCAATAGTCAAGGCAGAAAGTTTGTCCGACTATTGAAAGTGACCTTTATGTAATGCTTGATGAAGATTCGTAACTAGATCTTCTAGCTTGTCAAATTCCTAGAGGAATTGTTGATCAATGTCAGCTCTGGGAGAAAGTATTTCAGGGGTCTTGGGTTGAAGGATGGTTTGATCTAAAACTGTTTCACTTACAAAGCCATTAAATTTTGTTCTAAAAAGGCTTTGTTCAAAAGATAGGTCAAACTTGAGATCTTGAAGGGCAACCAACTTCTCTGGGAGAGAAGGGGACCTATGAAGTGGACTATGACTCCCGTAACCCTCTGCAACATTTTTCTTTCTGAGCATTTTTTCAGGATTGTCTATTGCTATTGCAGGTTCTGGGCCTGGACGAGATCTAGTGAAAACTCTTTTAGGAGCCAAAATTTTTAATTTTTATTTTTATCTTTAGAAACTTTTAACTAATATACAAACTTTAACAACCTCTGAACATTATCTCTATATAAGTTTAGATTTTATAATTCGTTCAAAAATAAAGTTTTCTTTGTCTAGGGAAAAGAAATCGTAGGATAGATAAAGTTTGTTCAGTTCCCTAGTATGGTTGCCAATTATGTTATCACTCTGTAAATTCCCAGAGGTTGTTGAAAGGCAGAAGAAATTTACCAGAGGTAACTTTATCCAACCACTTCGAAACTGGGATCTAGCCCTGCCAGTTTCAGAGAGGGATCTCTCTGTAGGATTTAACTTTGTTTCAAAATTTAGATATTAGGCTAGTTAAAATAAATAGGACCGAGTTTTTTGTTTTTATAAAATGGCTGAAAAAGGTTTACACCTCCATTGGTCTATGGGGTTTGTTTTATAAAATTAGAGACCAACTAACAGATTTTAGAAGGTAATTTCACAGGGTGGGATAATGCAACTATTGGATTCTTTAGCATAAAAATGATCGAAAGCAGAAAAGATGAGATAATCAATTATAATCGAGAAGCATTTAAGAATTTCTTAAGTGTAACATCAAAAGAAAACACTTAGATCATTAAAAGTTGGAAACAAAGTATATGAAGATAAATCCTACAACTTTTGCTACTTTCAAATGATCAGATTTAGGAAAAAAGAATGAGTACTGAGAGAGATAAACATTCAACAAAGAGGAGAAAACTTCACCAATAGTTAACACACAAGAATCATGTGAAACATCCCTTTTATTACTGGTATTTCTCTTGACAAAGTTACAGTGCTTACAACTTGCTAGGGTGTAAAAATCAACCCTCAATACTTCCAAGTTCGAAGTATTTATAATCAAAATTACAAACGACCCTGTCATTTATGATCAGGACATGGCAAATTCTAGATCTAACTAACTAGATAAAAAGATACAAAAATGTAGGAACTGATGATGATCTGTCGGATCTTTCATGCTGATTTTGGGGAAGGTCGTTGGTGAGTCATTCACATGACTTTGACTTCTCTGCATGCTAAGCTGGAATGTGCACCTCATCCCTCATTCGATCAAAGTGCACATCTCCTCCCATCTTTGCTAACTGGGAATGGTGACTTTGAGCAGTCTTCGGTAGATTTCATCCATTTCTGTATATTTAGAAAACATCAGCCTCGTGATGAAAATATATTTGATATCGTGCTAGATGTTGAGGTACAGCTGCAAAGTCTCTAGAAATGATTTGCCTGATATGCTTCCCTATATTCCTGAAAACTTGGAACTGTCCTTGGCCACCGTGGAAATCTTCTTCTTGTAGTTAGAGAGGGTCATCAACTTGTCATTCAGTACCAGTAAACTAGGAATAACTTTCTTTTGCAATGCATCGATCTTACTGAAGAACCTCTGAACTCCAATATCCATGTTATGGACCTTCTCCTCCATTGATTTTCCTAGCTCTACATATTTTTCTAGAGCTGCCAGTGGGGTGGTTGATGGAAGTTCCACTATAGTGGTTGTTGATACATTTGTTGTGCTAACTTCTGTGAGAGGAAATCCACTCAGTGGGATGACTTTCATAGGTGTTTCTTGTTCCTTCTCCTTTACTAACCATTCCAGCTCTTCTTCCATCTCCTTTATTTGTGCATTTTGTTTCATGATACGCTTTAGCAATTCCTCCTTCTCTCTGTTTGTCTCAACTATCTCTTTGGGATGTGAGTCTTTTGTAGTTGGAAATTTCAGTTGCTTCCTCAAAGATGCTATGTCCGCATTCTTTTTCTTGAGACTCCTCAGATTATTTCACATTTGAGGGGTCATACCCAATTTTGAGCACCAATTCTTCTAAGGACTTAATCCTGTTATCCTTTGCAAAGCATGATATTTTCTCTAGCTTCAATTGAGTTTGAACATTGTTCAGAGAAACCTGTAATTTGGCAGCAGAAGTGGAAGAATTGGCTAATGTTGAGAAAATCATTTCTCCAGTCTGCCTGTGTAGATCCATCTAATCAACTGGATGTACATCTCTGGTGTTAAACTCCATTGTAGCCCTCTTGTACTCAGTAATTTCTTTTGGAAGGGGCACTTGTGCCTGCAAAAATGTCATGTGCATTCTCCCCTTCTCTGTATCAAAAAATGATAAAAATCTATGTTGTGCTATGGACGTTTACTTCTACAACTGAGCATAGGTGTTGTTGGTCAACATCTGGTTTTTATTCTTAATCAAATCATATTTTTCAAAAATGCTCATTTTTATAGATCCCGGTGGAGGTTGGGTGATCACATTGGTATCGGTCTGCTTCTTTGAGTAAGAAGTAGACATCATCTGATGATTGCTTGAGAAAGGTGATGAATGCTCTCCTTCAGCTACAGTGGTAGAGTGGGTCTCTTCCTCTTCAGTCTTGTCAATAGTGTGAGTAGATTTAAGCCTTTTCTTCTACACTTGGAAATCCTCTGTTGATACTTCAGTGATTGAAGGAGAGACATCATTCCTGGGTATTTTCTCCTTTGGTACTTGTGGAGTGGTTGGTTGTGAAATCATGGTTAGATGAGGTTGTTTTTTAGTGTCTTCCAGAGTGTTCACCTCCCACTCTATCTGGTTCACAAATTTCTCAATTTCTAGTTTGAGTGTATGAGCATACGGGGAACTTTTGTTCTTCGCTCTCATATCTGCAATGATCCAACACAAATCATAGCACCAAGTGAAAATGGTACTAAATTTCATTTCCTTTAATAATTTGTCTACCTCTTCCCCAACAACTTGACTGTTGCAGATAAAGGGTCCTATCTTCCCTTTGATTCTTAGTTGTTGTTTCTTCTTCAGAGATACAAAATGTATATAATCTAAATTGATCACTTGTCTAATGTACAACAGGGAAAATATCCTAACAGGAAAGTACTTGGGAAGTTTGTATGGAGCTGACTCACACACATATACTCTGACTTATGTGTTATTTTGATACAGGTACCAATCCCCAGACTTGGTGAGGTCCGAGAGGTGTAAGATTCTTTCGATCTCTTCATTTATCCTTGGCTTTGGTCTACCACCGAGCATGCTCATCACTGGATGGTAAAACTGTTGAATAAACTATTTTAAAGTAAACTATGTGGAGTTTCTTCTGAGTAGCGAGGTCCAAGAGGTGACAAACTGTGGCTTGTCATCCTGGTCCATTTTCTGCATAGGGAAAAAGAACTTATCTGCTTGAAAATAGGTGAACATGTAGGCCAATATTGAAGAATACCGGAACATGCCCTCTGTGGCCAATTTAAAGAGTTGTTCATGTATGTTCTCGGCCAAGAAAGTGTTGTAGTTGAACTGGATGGTGGTTTTTTCTTCAGCAAAGAAAATGGATAGAAAACCCAAAATGGGTTCATCCACCCATTCGTCTGAGAAATAACCGAGCAAACAACATAGCGATGAAATAATTTGGTTTCCCTTTTCTGAAAACATGGAGAAGTGGTAAGGGGGATTTTTCTTGGGGAATTGGGCATCCCGTGGGAGGAAAAGCTCAAAAATCTATGCCCTCTGGGGAAAAGACAGATTTTGGTACATCTCTATTAGAATTTCAATGGTGAGGGGAGAGTGGGATTCAACTCTAGATATCTGCATCATTTGATCAATGGCCTCGGGTGTGATAGAGAAAATATTTTCTCTGGACGATGAAACTATGGCTCTCTGATCGGGGAGTTAATGAGCTTGGCATTTGAGGGAAAATTTGGGAAAATGGTGGATTTGGGGAAATAGATGCAGAGGGAGATTGGACTCTCAAAGCCCAATCTCATCACTTTGATCCACGAATGTATATTTAAACCATGACTGCAATTTGAAAAAAATGAATTCACACCTGGTCTCTGAGATCAGGTAATCTTTGTTAGCTAGCGGGATCCAGTCGAGATTGACAGGAGGTGGAAGGAATCAATTTTCCTCAACTTCTGATCTTTTAGATTTTAGCGCCATTGATTCAACATGTACCTGCAAACTGAAAAAAAAAGAGTTAGTAGGCAGTGGCTATGGCTAGGTCACTGACTGAGAAGGTGAGGAGAATGAGTTTCTGGTGTGTGGAAAGTGTGAGAAGTACACAAATGGAAGAAATGGGGATAATTTTGGGTGAACGGGTATCCATTGGGCATGGGGGACAGGTCAACAAACTAACAGATATCTTAGCCTGTAATAAATGGCCAACAGATCATTTGAGGTGTGAGGTGGCAAGTGAAGGATGAGTGATGAGTGTACCGAGATGATGTGGAGAGCAGTAATTGGAGGATAGGAGAAAAGGATATGACATGTGACAGGTGAAGGGGGGACATACATTGGCAGAGTAATGAGATGGGACTTAAAAGAGGAGATAGTGGGATGTGACGTCATAAGGCGGCGGTGGTATAGGAATGTCGGTATAAAAGTATGTCGGAGGCGGGGTATGGCAGTAAGTGGTTTATAGTGGAGGGGGTATGAAGTAATGGGTTGACGACACGTTGGGATAGGGCCCACCAGGAAAACCACNTTGGACACCCCCCCCCCCACCGTTAAAGACAGAATAGTCAGGGGGGTACGAGATTTCATCTCAGTCGTATATCCAAGCACCGCTAGATCAACTGTCGTTCTATGCACGGTATTTAGTCTCTATATTGAACCCCTCCAACCATTAAAGGTAGAACAATCGAGGGGGTCTAGAATCCACTGTCAGTCGTTGATCTATGCACCACTAGATCAACCGTCGATCTATGCATGCTCTTTACTCTTCATATCGGACCCCCCCACCCTTAGAGGTAGAACAATCAGGGGGGTCCAAAATTTGCTGACCACCGTTGATCTACGCACCGCTAGATCAACCATAGATCTAAGGGCACTCTTTATTCTCTGGGCACAAATCAATAATATGCAATGAAAACTTAGGATAGATTTCTCTTTGTGGGTTTTTTTTGCTTCCTTTTTCTTTTTGTCACCATGGGGTTAGGAAACACAACTCAACATCAACATCATGAATTTTCTTTGAACATCAAGCATGTTTATTGAAGGAAAAACTGGCTAGCCTATGTCCTAACCTACCTACCTACACATTTATCCCAGATTAGACTGTTGGGCTAAGAAATTACTCTACCCTAGGGCTATTTGATCAAGATTAAACAGTTTGATCAAATTTATTCACTAGCTAACCTAACCACCTAGTTAAGATTAAACAGTTTAGCTAGGCCTATTCACTAAACCTATCAACATAAATTCAAAAGGACTTGGCCATGTTTAAACTGTATGGATCAAGTCATTATTATTGCATGGGGCTTTTATCCATTTCTTTTGTGCCCTCTTTTGTTCTTTTCTTTTCTTTTTTCTTTCTTTTCATTTCTTTTTTCTTTCTTTTCTTTTCTTTTCTTTTGTTCTTTTTATTTCTTTTTTCTTTCTTTTCTTTTCTTTTCTTTTGTTCTTTTCATTTCTTTTTTCTTTCTTTTCTTTTCTTTTCTTTTTGAAAATAATTTGCAGGAATGAAATATTATTTGCAAGATAGCATACATCAATAGTGAAAAAAAATTCCAGTCACCAGATGATCTTATAAATTATAGGATTATAACACCTACCAAACTACCTTCTGATATCCCAAAATTTGATGGGAATCCTGGAGAAGATCCTTACAACCACGTATTGACCTTACATATTTAGTGTTCTTTGAACTATTTAATGGATGATTCCATGCGTTTGAGGCTTTTTCATAGAAATCTTACAGGTGCAATAGAAAAATGGTGCATTGAGTTGCTACAAAACTCTTTTGTTGATTTTAACTTTGTTTCCATGGCCTTTTTGACACATTTCCAATTGTCAATTTGGTATGAAACTGATACATAGATTTTTACTTCGCTTAGGAAATCCACCTCCACTCATGTATCTGATCACATTCATGAATGGAGGTGGTGATGATGGTTGATTAAATCTGTGAATCCGGACCAACTCTTGGCAGATTGGTTTACCAAGTCAATTTTTCCACCCATCTCTAGAGATGTTTCCATGGGAGGTGTTGTCACTGAGGAGCAAGAAATCAGTCATGCTCAATATTTGGACTTGGTATATTCCCAATATGGCACACTTTCTGATTTGATCCCTCATTCTCCTCAACCGTCAAATGATCCGTCAAGACCTGCTCTATAATCCCATGTTGATGGCATGGTGGGTTCCATTACCAACACCAAAATTGCTCCCTCTCTAACACAAATATCTTAAGTGAATGTGGTTCACTCCACTTCATTTAAGAAACCTAGAGGTAAGCAGAAAAATAAAGGTAAATCCAATAAATATTCTAACCAACATGAGAGTACAAAAACTTCTGACACCGAGACAAAAAGGAAGATGAATTTTCCTTTCCTGATTTGTGTGGGTGAACATCACATGAAATATTATCTTGATCGTGAGGAAGTCACCAAATTTGTGAAGGGTACCTCCCAACTAGTAGTGTTAACTGACCCTTTCCCACCTCAACAACAAAAAATGGTTGCACAAACTCCTTCCCCTATACAAGGGGGAAACATAGGTCATTCCCACCATGGGGATGCTTCCTCAAGTGTCGCTCAGTTTTTCATGTGTAAGGAGACGATTAGTCTAATGACCAGAGATAATACCTATGACACTCCTCCAGAAAATCATGCCAATGGAGGTGCTACCGATAAGCCCTCCACTTCCACTCCTCCTCCGTCTTCTACCCCTATTCATATTGAGAGGCATGTTGTTGACTCATTATTGCGCCCTCCCAAGGGCATGATTCAAAAGTTGATTTTTAATCCAAGTTCCTATGCTGGTCAAAACTACAACATTGTTGAAGGTTTGGCACAAGCACCTTGTGATATGTCGACACTTGAAGTTCTACAAAAATGTCCAAGTCAACGTAGAACCTTGTTGTCTGCTGTTGTAGTTGTGGATCCAGAGGAATCAAATATTATTATGTTTAATTTGGAATATTTTAAATTGAACCTCTCCCACCACCTAACATTCCAAATTCAAACTATAGTTCATAGGAAGAACATCCATCGCAATGTTTTGTATGAAGGAGCCTCCACCTATGTCATGTCATTATCTTGCTGGAGAGACATTGGTTCTATTTAACTTAACCAGACTCCTACCACCCTTCAATAATTTGATGGACGTGGTTTCCAACCTTACAAACACTTGCATTATTTCACTATGGAATTGAAGGGAAAAATAGTTTCTATCGATATTGAAGTGGTTGATGTGCCTCTAGATTATATTTTTTTTCTTGGACGTAGTTGGTTCTATGCAATGATTTTCATTGCATCTTCGGTATTTCGCCTTTTCCAATTTCACCATCAAGGGAAAATTGTGACCATTAACCAACTTGACTATTGCATGTCAGATATCAATAACCACTCAGAGAACAATATCCCTTTCCTGGGACATTCTACTATTGAGTACAAAAGTGTGGGGGTAGGTCTCCTCAAGGATTCCTCACTCATGGGAGTTTTTCCCTTACCTCTCCCTCATCCCTGACATCAGTTTTCCATGTTAAAAATTATCACAACTACGGTGCAAAGATCCTCTGAATTGTTTGATCCTTGGGTAGTGCCTATCCCACTTGCAATTTAAACACTAGGTTAAATCATGTCACTTAGTTCAACAGATTCCTATATTCCAAAAGATAGGGTACTTAAACCTTCCCTTCCTCTACCTATATCATTTGATCCTCTTTCTTCCTCCCTCTCTGGTGAACCTATTCCTATTAGTAACCAGGAGTCTAAGCAAGTGCAGAAGAAGAGTCAACGGATGAACCAAAGCTTAGGGGGATGTATCCAACCTCTGGACATCATACTGGAGTTAAGTCACCAAATCCTTATGATTCTTTTGGGGGAAAGTACCAACCTCTAGACATCATGTGGGGAAAAAGCACGCAAATAGGTATCGATCAAAGTACCAACCTCTAGACATCATGTTGGGAAGAGGCATACTCATGGATATTATACCGAGCATAGTTTATTCTTGGTTTCAACCTCATTAAAAATAAAGCATACAATTGAGCATATTTTTATCACTTTTTCAAGCTTGTACAAACTATATGAAAAAGGAACTCTTTGGAGTACAACCGAGCATATTTTTATCACTTTTGCGGGCTCATAAAAACTATATGAAAAAGGAACTCTTTTGAGTCTCCTTTAAGCTCTTTTCAGACTCCCTAAACATGAAAATATTGTTAAGTGATCTTGTTTCCTTTCACACTTATTAAAAGGATTTGAAAGGGCATCTATTCGGTGTAAGTTGAACCCTTTTTCAGACCAGGTGGACTAGTTACGAAAAAGGAATACTCTAGTCAATATCGACTATAAGAGTTCTCCCCGATATTGTTTTACACTTTTTCAGGTTTGGGGGTCTAAATTTACGAAAAAGAACAGCCTTTGAGCCATATTTAAGATGTTTTCAGACTCTCTAAACATGAACATACCACCAAGATTTCCTTCTTTGGGATAATACAATTATGCATCAAAGGACCCATACGAGACCAAACCCCTCCTTCTTCAGGTTTGTTAAACATATGTTGAGGGACTCATCGAAGATGATCTATACCGAGCATTGGTTATCCTCCTCAATCTCATTAAAAACAAAGAGGTACTCACCAATCATGGTGGGGGAAAAATTGAAGGAAGTGGGTCGTGTTTGGAAAATGTTATGGAAGTTGTTTTTTGTCACCCTTGAATGTGGCACCTATTTGCATCTCATCTTACAGTTGGTTAATATACTTGTCTCTGATTCATACCAATCCTATGATCCCTCATACTCCTTCATCTCACCTCAAGAGTTCCTCGATGATCGTCACACTATGTTTTGGTCTATCTCTCAGTAGAGTCAATGTTTCCAAGCCATTTGTCATGCCTCACAATGTTTAAGGAAAGTTTCACCTCAAAAAAACCATTCTGCAGTATTACCATCTTTCATCCTCATGTTAGTCCATACTCATTTAATCCACCATATTACATCACTTTCCAGTGTCTATTTCATGTCGATGATGGGGGACACATCATGGCCCTCCTTCGACCAGTCTATTCCTATCGACTTCAACACATTATCTAGGAATTAGACTTAGAAACCAATTAGTACATTGGATCTTGCATGTCTCAAAGGCAGGTTTCCTCACCTTCGACAGTAGGTTTACACCATTGGCCTTTGATCAAATGATTCCATGGATGTTCTACTTTAGCTCATTTATTCACATTTTTTGGAATGTACTAGGGTACCTTGAGAGTCATTGTCATCATTGGTTATTTCCCTTGCACTTGTTAACGATATACATTAAATGACCAGTAATCAAGTGGTTTCTACCATGTTTGACATCAAGACATCTATTCACATTGATAGAATCATATTTTTTTAGGATCAGGATGAAGAACCTAGGTTGGGCACTCACTCTGTTATATGATTTTCATAGGCTGCATTGGATATTATTTGAGTATACAGCAGATTCCAGTATAACCATCATATTGGCAATTTCACAGATGTATATACTATCGCATAGATCCAATTTATATTGGTATGTGGCTATGTTTTTTTCATATTGTAGTTCTGCTATGTATTCTTTCATGGCTACAACCCAATTGAATCATGGAGGTATGGATCCATGATGTATGTTTGGTGGCCATATCCTTGTTGGAAGATTGATTGTTGTCATTGATGTCAACCCTAGTCATGGGTTTTGGACCGCAAGATTGATAAAGGTATTTGGACATGAAGGAAAATGCACATGCATATACAACACCCATGAATGGATAGTATACATCATGTTGTTTCCGGTGGTATGTGGCACGTCACATGGATCCTCATGGTTGAGGAGAAATGAATTTTTGAAGATGACAAAGTGAATTGAAAAAGGAAGTACATGTAGGCCCTGAAAATAATTAACGAAAATAATTACAAAATAAGAAAGTGTCAGGTCGGCCCTAATATTAAAAGGAAGTGACATAAATGGTATAAATAAATATTATTATACATTCATTTGATACAAGTCGAATTTCAGAGGGAAGAAGAAGTAAAAGAAGGCCGGATTTCAAGGGAGGATGAAGTCTTTTGGTGATGTGTTCTAAGGTATGTTATTTTTCAGGTCATCTTACCATTTTTCCTATAACATTTTTTCTAGAACGATTTATATGGTGAAATCGCTATGGTATTGAGAAGACATATCAAGGTACCTATGGTAAAAATTTCAGCTCTTGATTCGCTATAATTATGGAGATACACTATGTGGAATATAGGGTTTGTGACCAGTCCTGAAACTAGTCAATAAACAGGTGTTCTGGGTAAAACAGTCATAACTTTTTCATACATACTCCAAATTCTGTGGGATCACTTCCATTGGAAAGAGTACAGACTTTAGTTTCTTGTGTGCGATTTTCAAAATCAGATGTTAAATATTGAGCCCGGGGCATGCTGTACAAGTTGGGTCTTCTGAACAGACCAGAATTGAATAAAGTCTACCATTCTTTCTATAACCTCTTTTTGGGGAGGATTCAAGGAGTGAAAATTAGAGGAGTTTCAGAGAATACATTGAGTAAAATTATCTATAGGATCAAATTACTCCAAGAATTGAATAATTGCAGAAATTGAAGAAGTCTCATAAAGCATTATCAGGTTCTATGAGATGATCGGTTGATGGTGATGATTTAATGTAAAGTTTTATTATCTCTCATATATTCTTGGGTGGAAGGAAGGGGCAAGGATAGAGAGTTCAAATATCTCTTGATATTGGAGGATTGTATATTCCTCTTGGAGGTTTATCCCTCCCTTTACATTTGGAAGATGTAGCTACCTTTGGAAGTCATTACTTCCCTTGAACAAAAACTATTGATTATTTCTCATATATTGTGCATGGTGTATTGTGGTGTATTGGTGTAACTCTTATACTATTGTGCATTGCTCATTGGATATAATTGAATGGTTTAAGTATAAGTTGAAAAAGGTTTTTAAATTGTACTTGATACTGATTCACCCCCCTCTCAGTATCAACAATCCTTAGTCAATGCTTTCATGGATCCGTAGTGTATTGGTTGGCGACCATTCTTTGAGTCAGTTTATTCTGTGCAAAGGTATTCATGCCTCTAGGATGAAACATATATATTGTTTTATGTTTGTTTGCAGCTTCCTTCAAGATTTCCTACTCCATCTCTCTTGCATTAATATTTTTGTAAAGTGTTTCAACCATCAATTTCTCCTTTGACCTCACACTTTAGGGGGCATCTGTTACACACATAAATGTCTCACAACCAAATGTCTTACTTAAGTGTCATAAGTGTTGTATGCACCTTATTAAGGGTCACATGCACTTTATCAAGTTTTTATGCACCTTACTAAGTGTCGCATGCACTTTATTAAGTGTCACAACTTTGACACCATGGAAGAACATTTTTCATAATCCATGGTCATTATGGAGAAGAAAAACTCATCATGAGAAGGTAGAAACAATACCGTTTACCTTGAGATTTTGACCATTTTATAAGGTCAACACTCCCTTTCCCATGTATAGGGAGAGTTGAACTCTTGTCAATGCTCCCCTTCCCATGTATAGGGAGCGTTGTCAATCCCCTATGCTCAATATTGGGGGAGAATGGAAGTGGTTAGAGGGAGTTATGGGTAGCCCACCTTATTATAAGGGTTAGTTCTGAGAAGATGAGGTCAATAATTTGAGTCATATCTCATGGCTCCATATTAGGTAAACTAAATATCCATGAAATAATCTAAATCCCAACTTATGGAGCTAAATCCTCAACCATTTCCCAAAATACTCCATGATGGTTAAGCCTCCAACTCCTATAGAATGAGTGCATTCTAAGGTGAAAAGGGAGGATAATCCATGAGAGCATCATACTTTTTATATTGAAGCATTCAAGAGAGGGATGGATAGGAGAGATTTGGAGAAGCTACTACAAAATCAACATTGGATTGTAAGTGCTTCACTATGGTTTTCTATTAATACATAATTTGGAATATTCCCTTCATGTTTTGTGTCATTGGCTCATGCATGTATATTGTTGTGAGAGTCTTCATAGATAGATCTATTTTCACCTAAAAATATAGAGTAGAATAAAGGAGATTCCTCTTTGTTCATTGCAGGTCCTATCTTGCGCCTAGGATCTTGGTCAACAAGTTCAAAGGCTGGAGCAGCGAGGACAACTATCATGAAAAGGGGAGTCATATATCTCTTTCTTCTTACTTTGATTGTTGAAATGGGTCTAAAGGGAAAGTAGTTACCATTTGTTTTCCTTATACATTGGATCAAAGAAGGGGTCTTGATCCAAGGGGGTTTTCTCCTATCCACAGAGGGAACTTTACCAGGACACCTTTCCAAACCTATAGGATAAGGAATGTGTGTGCATTCCTAAGAACGTGCATGCATTCATGTGAGTGCACGTTCCTGCTAACCCCCTTGCCACTTTTTCGTCCACCAACTTTGTGCACACACTTATAAAAATCTTATCTTTTAAGTTATTTCAACAGCCAGTTGCTTAGGACAAACATTTCACCCAACCATAGACTTTTCAAATCTAAAAAAAAAATCACCCGTAAGCTAGATATAGCAATCGAAAAAAGAGGGTGGTCTCTCACTGTCCACTCACAACTCAGAAAATCCCACACCCATTGTTATTCTCCTACAATTGTCCTGATTTTACACCAGCTCTCTTCCTCTCAACCCGCCCAACCCAAGGAATGCACCCCTTCACTTCTCTCAATCCATCAGGTGTACCATTCATTTATTAGGGTCTCTCTGGCACATGTGACCAGGAATCTCGCTACTGGGAAACTCAACAAATATCACTTCTAAGAAAACCAACAGGAAAATAACAACAATCACTTGTTGTTATAGTGAAAATCTCATAGGATTTCACTCTTCGGGATTGACAACTTGGCTCTTCAGTCTTATTATCCAAATACACTCCAGAATTCACCTTCCATGGTTACACTAGCTCCAATGCTCGTCTTCCTTATTCTCTACTTGTTGTTCATGCAAAACATCACTATAAAAAACTGGCCATCCTCCCCCTACACATTTCCTCTCCTTTCTTTCTTTCTTGATGTACACAATTCCCCAAGATGATTGTACTCATCCCCTATGCCTCCAATAACTATGGGACATGACTCCTCACACCCACCTTCTTACATGTATTCAATGATTGGCTTTGGTAACACTCAATCATAAATTAGAAGGTTCATATACCAATAGTAGTTTTAGGAAGTGGGTTGAATTAATACACATGGGTAATTTCCCCTTGGACCCCTCTCTTAGACATTCTCTTATACCCTCCCCTCTCTTATGGATTAATCAGCCCCCATCTCTGTCCATATCTCCCAGCATCTAGCATCACATTTTATTTATTAAATTTCAAAAATACAATTTGCATATACATCTCTTGACCATGGCCACATTTCATATATGCATTATGCATTAATTAAACTGAGGATTATAGTGGGGACATTACAATATCCATATGGGTATAATTGTATTGGATACAATGAAAGTTGATTATTGTATTGTATCAAGCATGGCTTGTGGTGTGATTCCTTCCATAAGGAGTATTTGGTAGTGTTACCTTACCTTAAGGGTTATGTCTATATTATTTTGTTTTTTATTGTGTGGATGCATTTTATTATTGTTAAGTTAAGGGATTATCTTTCATATAACAAGGTTTACTATAGGTAGTATCAAAGATATTTTTGGGGAAACAAGTGGAAGATTTGTTTTCCTCTACATATTTTGAAAGGGAAAAATAGGATGGAAACAATTAGACCCATTTATGTAGCTTTCTTTGTAGAATTTGAATAAACCAATTGAAAATCTCAGTTCATCTCAAAAAAATACCCCAATTTCAAAAAACAAATAATTTAGAATGGAGTCTATAAAGTGAATATATCATTGATTTAAAATCATTTCGTTTAGATTTTATTTTTTTTACAATCATGTGTATTGAAAGGCATATGTATTTTCATAGAGTGGTCATATGTTCACCAAACCAATGATAATAGATGCAAAATGCCTATAGAATTTCATAATTGGGGTCATAATAGAGATTGCGATCAATATTAAGGGAGATCTGGCTACTTCAAATTTGCCACCTCAAAACCCTAGTTGCTTAAAGGAGTTCCATTGAAAAGTAAGGTATTTTTAAAAACCCTAGATTTAGTTATGGGTTTTTTTCTTGCCAAAAAAATTGTCTTTTACAGGAAAAGATGATGGTCCTAATATTGAATAATTAATAAAGGATTTTAATAAAAACTCTCCAATCACATGGAAAATTTTTCATTACTACTATTTAGAGGATTATGTTACCATATGGTGGGACTCACTTCACTTTGATAAGATGAAGGAACTTTTTAATGAATCGTATGAACAAGAATTTTGAAATATGTGGTCACATGCCAAGAATAAGGATACAAAGAGTTGTAATGATTTATTCTCATGTGACAACTTCCTATTACAAGTTCATGGTTGTATCCAACAACACAAGGTTCACAAATATAGAGATAACATTTAAGGTAGAGTAACACCATAAAATACTCCTTATGGAGGAATCACTCCGCAATTCATGTTTACTAAAATACAATCTTCAACATCAATATAATGAACACATATGCATTTATAATATATCATGAGTTTACCTTGGGGTTTATGCCAACTACCCTTGATTATTATATTATTCCCTCTACCTATCTAGTGGACCTATTTATTACCCACCAACTACCAATAAGGCATATTCCTTTATTATGTACACGTTACATTCATTATTCCTCTTTGGTACCTCCCTAGGTACTCCATATTATCCTCCCTAGGCACATTACATAAACTATGACCTTCTATTACATGTAATATGAGTCACTCTACGGTGGAAGAAGAAACACTTAAAATATGTATGTTTTCACTTGGTACAATTTTTATTATTGTTATCATTTTCATTGTTTTCATTATACCTTTTGAGTTGTTTGCCTCTAGTTCTTCAAGTTGTAAGGAATCTAAACTAAACATGGTAGGATATTCTATGTTTCTAACAAATGTAAAATGTAAATTTTGTCTCTTTGGTTTAACAATATTTCTTGTTTTATGTATTATATATTTATAGGTTTACCATTTATATATTTTTGTATGAACCTACTTAATTCAATTGATTTATTCTCTTCTCTAATTGATTTTCCTTATTTTCAAACTCTCAAGGTTTGGAATTATCAATTGTAAGCATTGTAAGCCATGTAGTCATCCTATCCTTCTATTTCCAACATTATTTCTAAATCATCTCATTATGTCTTTCATATCATTCCATTTCCAACATTTATTCTAAATTATCTCATTACAACTTTCATGATTGGGATTTAATTGGGTGTTATATCATGGAGTTCAACATGGATATGAACTAATTCAAAATTTGACATTTTAGGATAGTAGCTTAGATTTGGCTCGGAAGTTCTTTAATATGAGCATTATATTTAAGACTAGTGTGGACCTATGTCTATAATTTAATTCTCTTTGATTGTTGTACATTTCGAATGACATGTCTAGTATGGTGTTCATTATTTGATCGTTATGTGTAGTAGCCATCATAGAACATATCAACCAAATATTTTCGTTTAGTACTAACAATGTAAAAGTGGGTTCAATGAGTTTTTCTACTTTTTGTTAAGTATAGGTCTAGGATAGGAGGGTGAAAATGAGATAGGTTAATAAAAATTGTAGCAGAAAGGTTCATAGAACTTTGACACCATTGAGGGTGCAAAAAATACATAGGTATTGTATACAAGCATTCATATCTACTTGAATGATATTTAATATTATGTTTAAAATGAGTTTCATCCTATATTTTGATTTTCCCTAGGGTTTTGACCCCCTCTGGTTGCTAATAAATTCATCCTTAACATTATGAAGGATAAGATATTGACTCACAAATATAAAGAACTAGAGTAGACAAATACTCCTCAAAGTATGATGGAAAGATAAAAGTTGCATGATGAGTTTATAATTTTTTTGTGCGAATTGTAAATAAATGAGATGAATACCAATATTTTACCAAAAAAAAAAATGATTTCAATGGAAAACTATTTTAACTATTTTTAAAGAATGAAAAATATTTACTAATAAATACAACATATTTTGTTCACTGAGATTTGTGAATAGACATTGGGCAGAAAATAGTGAGGCTCAATGAGTGTTCTACTAGTGCAACACATAATCCTCTAATCACTCCTTGTTCGAATGAGTGTTCTACTAGTGCAACACATAATCCTCTAGTCACTCCTTGTTCGAATGAGTGTTCTACTAGTGCAACACATAATCCTCTAGTCACTCCTTGTTCGGTGGCTACAAGATCGCCCCCCAACCACGATGCCTTGTATAGATATACCCAATAACACTGACATCATCTATCGTCATGCAACACTAATGTTGTGCATATAAGAGCAATGAGCCTCTATGTGGAATTATATATGGATAATCAATAGATCGTAGTAAATGATCCAAAGATCATTGATAAGTAAGCAATTAACTTTTTTATCCCTGACATCCTTATCTTGGAGTGTTGCAACATCCACTTTATGCATAAAGAATGTCACTTATGATTCTTAATTATGATTCTTATAATATTCTTTAAGTGATTTATTTTTAAAAAATAATAATTTTCATTAAAAATGGTAGAAAAATACATATCCCTTTTCACACTTATAGTATAACATACTTATGAAGTAAAGATAAAAAATGGTCTCAGGTTGACCCTTTTGTTTCCATATTCAACTAAAGAAATGTTGAATCTAAGAAGGAAAGCATCTCAAAGAGGTGCATAACAAGTACTTTATTAGTCTTGCTAAATATCCTCGGACTAAGTGTCCTACTCTGATCCCTAAGAATGAATGAGATTGCTTAAAGAAAGATGAAAAATATAAAAAACAAAGAAAATATTCCAAACATGCAATAACAGTGTTAAGAACCAAGGTATCAATACACTTTATGTAATACATGATCATAGTGAAATGATTTGTACTTCATTGTTATTGTGAGCCTCTTTTAAAGAAAGACCCATTTTCACAGTTTGAAGAAAACATATGTTGCAACGAAGGTGTGATTGGATACTCTTGGAACCCATAAACTTAGGGTCAAAGGTAAATTATACTTCAAGGAATATTTTATGTCAATATTTAATACTTTTCAATACTATCCTTAACCATATTTTTTTTATTTTACTATTCATAATAAATTGTTTTAAGTTTTCTATGTTAACATTAATCGAGAAGTATTTATATGTGTGGAAATATTTTGAATATGAGTTGTTAATTGATGGAATCAAAATTACTTGCATGGAATATATGATGCATTGGTAGAATTATGGAAAAGAAGGGTATACAGTCAATCGATAAGGTACACTAAAATGTTGACTTTATGATTAAATGTGTTATAAAGTGTCTCATACAAAATGTTGACTTTATGATTAAATGGGTTATATAGTAGGATACCATCATCACATTTCCAAACTGGATGTTTACAAAGGATAATGTTTATGTTTATATTGTTAAAAAGAATAATTTTATATCGCAAATCGTTGATAGATATATGAACAATTTATGGGGAAAGGTTTAACTATTTAAATACATTGCTTATCAATCCATACTATCATTCATTAGTCAGTCATGAAAACATTCATTGAAATTATGTTTTGGCATTGATTTATATTACAATTGAAATTATAAATACTTGGATTGGATTATTAGAGTTTTTTATCATTTTTTGAGACAATTATGTATAAGCTAAATAAACTTTACCAGTTGCATATATATTTTCAAGAAAAAATATGTAATTTGATAACTGGTTACTATATGTATATGTATAATTATGTTAAATAGTAATAATTTAAATATATATTTTTTGTTTTATTTAATTATATAAATTATAAAAGTATATGGTGTTAAATGGTTTATTATTCTTTTACAAAAAAATTATAATTTTTTATCAAAAACAATTATGTTTAAGATAAACAAAATTTCAAAGTTGTATATATATCTTCAAGAAAAAATGTTATTTGATAATTGAATACTCATCATGCACTTCTCTTAAATAGAAATCATTTAAATTTATACTTCTATTTTTTTATTCCATTATATACATTATAAAATTATATGGTGTTACGCAGGTTTATTATTTTTTTACAAAGATTTATTATTTGTAATTTTCTCGTCACATGCTATTTTATTTTGATATTAGTAATTAGTGGTCTTAATTAATGAGTTGATCTTCCAAATGATGAAGACAAGCTACCACAAGAAGAAAAACCTTTAACCTAGAAGGTAACATAAAATAATTATTTGGTTTCCTTCACATCATAAAGTGATCAAACAAACTATCACTTCCCCATCCCATTGTTCAAAAGAGGAATAAAATCTAGCAATGAAGTATTTTCAAGCTCCCAAACTTTACTAGAAAAATTTGGCTACTCTCTTGTAGACTCTAAATCTTAAATATGTTTTTTTGATATGTCATTTTTATGTCATCAATTTTTCAAATATTATTAAGATATTAATGACAATCATAAATTGAAGTCCTTGAAAAATATATTTTTCCTTCTCCTTGTGATGACATGGAATAAGGGAGCCTAGAGAGAATGACACTATTAGGAACATATGTTAGAATCTTAGGATGAAATACATAGTCTCTAATCTTAGGATGAAATACATAGTCTATAAAATCTTTTAGGACTTTCACTAAATCATATGCATGCTTTTCCATACCACTGTATTTTAATTCAGCATCTCTCAGTGCCTTGTTGAAAAAGGCTATGGGATGTTCATGATCTTCTTCATTTCTTTGTAATAACACAACAACAATAGTACTTTCATAAACAAAAGAGAATATCAAAAATTCCTTGTCATAATTGGGGCTAACTAGGACTGGACATTCTCCTAATGTTTTTTTGATTCGTTGGAAGCATTCCCCAGCTTCAATAGTCCATTTGATTTCATGGTATTTCGTCAACATATCATTGATTTTCTTCTTTATTTCAGCAAAATTGGGAATGAGCATCCTAAGAAAAATTATTTTTCCTAAAAAGCAATGCACGTCTTTCTTATTTCTAGGAAAACCCATTTGTTTGATAGCCTCAACCCTTTTAGAATCTATTCTGACTCCTTTGGATACTCTATGACCTAAAAAAATTTCTTCTTTCATGGAAAAATGAGATTTCTTGGGATTCAAAGACAAACCAAACTTCTTACATTTAAAAAAAGTATGTTTTATATGCTTAATATGTTCTTCATCGATCATTGAAAACAAAGTCATATCATCCAGATAGATAACAATAAATATGCCCTTTTTCCTACAAATATTATTTCCATGGCTCTTTGGAATGTTTCCCTACATTTATCAACCCAAAAAGAATTTTTTCATTCACAAAATTCCTCTAAATTGTTGTAAATATTTTTTTTTTTCTATCATCCAAATGAATTGCAACTTGATTATACCTTGACAAACCATCTATCATGGAGATCATGTTTGCCCCTACTACCTTCTATAATATGTGATCATGTTTCTCCCTACATGAGGTAATAGTAATATGTGATCATCCCAATCTAAGCTATTTACTAAATTAACCAAAAAAATTTACATTTAATGCAAAAACCACAAGCATTAAATCTCTATATGTTTCTTATTTCAAATTTACCAAAGACCTATTACAATCCAAACCATTACTAAATTAACGATCTATATTTCTATAAGTAAATATAACCTAATTCCTTTGCAAAAAGAGTATTTGTTATTAATATATTAAAAAATAGTCATGAAGACCAATTTACAACATTACAACAGAAAATATCGTTAATGAAAACCAATTATGGGTATCACAAAATCTGAATAAGGAAGAAACCATTTTTGGGGAAAGGTAATTTCCTACCATTTATGGGTATCACCTACAAGTGCACCAGTCTCTTTACGGTGTCCTCGACAATCTAAGTGCACTAGAAATATGCATATGTGTGAGATCTTTGTCATAATGGTTTGCAATATGATTAAATTTCATTTTTAAATTCAAAATGCCCTTTAGTTTATCTTTATATGAAAAAAATAAGCATTCACAAATTCTTTTATGTCTATATAAAAAAACAAATGTTGCATGGCAGCGTAGTCCATGCAATGCAAGATTGAAATTTGAAAATGAAGGAGTAGGTGCGGTAAGTCCACCATCATTGGATTGATAGAGAGATTCTATGATCCACTGAAAGAGGTTCTACTCATTGATGGGCAAAACATCATGAGTTTTAATTTGAGGTTTCTGAGACAACGCATAGCCCTTGTAGAGCAGTAACAAACTCTATTTGCAAGCAGTATCAAAAACAACATTGAGTATGATAAAGAGAAGAAACTGAGATAGTAGAGGCTACAAAGGCTAGCCAAAAGTGGTAACAAAGATTTTAACAAAATACAATTGCTAAAATATGTTTTATGGCATGTGTCAAATTGAAATCCTATATTAAATGGTTTTACATTGTGAAATTATATATATAAGAAAATTAAGGTAAGTGTAATGAGATCGATATAAATTTAAACTAAAATATGTTTTATGGTATGTTATTGAGAGACTATATCACAATGTTCTAACATTGTGAAATTATATATATATATATATATATAATATAAAAGAAAATTAATATAAGTGTAATTAGATTGATATAAATTTAAATAAATTTAAAAAAAAAAAGAGATATACTTTTTCATTTATTAGTTATTTTCCAACCATTGCAAAATAAAACCCTTAGTATACTCACTATTAAATTCCATGCATTGTTAATATTTCAGTGGCATGAAGGATGGATATGAGACCTACACTGGAACAGGGAATGCAGTTGGCCTTGGAGTGGGTGAAGCAGCCTTTGGAGTCGGCGAAGAAGAAAACACGTGGAGGGAAGCCTCATCTTCTCCAACATCCGACGGCCCAAGGCTCGGTAATTTATAATGGAAAGGGATCAATAATGTGTCGTCCTAGTCATCTTTTTAATGGACAAAATTAATGTAAGTGTAATTAGATTGATATAAATTTAAATAAATTTAAAAAAAAGAAGATATAATTTTTCATTTATTAGTTATTTTCCAACCATTGCAAAATAAAACCCTTAGCATACTCACTATTAAATTCCATGCATTGTTAATATTTTAGTGGCATGAAGGATGGATATGAGACCTACACGGGAATAGGGAACACGGTTGGCCTTGGAGTGGGTGAAGTAGCCTTTGGAGTCGGCGAAGAAGAAAACACGTGGAGGAAAGCAACATCTTCTCCAACATCCGACGACCCAAGGCTCAGTAATTTATAATGGAAAGGGATCGATAATGTGTCGTCCTAATCACCTTTTTAATGGACAAAATTAATGTAAGTGTAATTAGATTGATATAATTTTTCATTTATTAGTTATTTTCCAACCATTGCAAAATAAAACCCTTAGCATTCTCACTATTAAACTCCATGCATCGTTAATATTTCAGTAGCATGAAGGATGGATATGAGACCTACACGGGAACAGGGAACGCAGTTGGCCTTGGAGTGGGTGAAGCAGCATTTGGAGTCGGCGAAGAAGAAAATGCTTGGAGGGAATCCGCATCTTCTCCAACATCCGACGGCCAAGGCTTGGTAATTTATAATGGAAAGGGATCAATAATGTGTCATCCTAGTTAGCTTTTTAATGGACACGTCTAGGTGCAGAAAAGCCACTTTGACGAGGTGATGTGATCAGGACAAGGTCCACGTGAATTGTTGTGAATGGTTGAGTTCCTCCTATGTGCAATTGGTAATAATGAATGTGTTTCGGTGAATGGGATGGATGGATCTCATCGTACGAGTGAGTCAAAGTTTTGTTGACGGTCTGTCCATGTTGATAGGAAGGTATAATCATAGGCAGCTTTCAATTCACATGTGTATTTATATAGACAGTGGTTTAAATGTAGGCAAATAATATGAAAATTTAAATTCTTGAAGGACGTGAAGGCCACAATAAGGCCTCAGACTTTTCAACCAATAACAGTTTAAAAATATAAGTTATTTTATAGATTAAAAATAAAAAGTTGTATTTTTTATGTAGAACATTAGTTTTTCCATGGAATTTTTTTAAGTCAATGGGAATTTATGTCAAATCAATAGCAATTAATGTCAAATCAATAACAAACTCATTGCTATAGTCCTGGTTTGGTAGGGACTAATAAGCATTCACAAATTCTTTTGGGTTTAATAATGAGAAATTTGTGGCAAGATAACTCATTTCAATCATACTTTGTCCAAAATCCATAGATGTTACATTGGTTTTATTATTATTACACTTGTGTCCTTTTAAGGTTGTTCTAGTTTATGTTCTCCATCTCCAAAATTATTTCAATAAATAACTATAGAACATAATGCTTAGAAACTGTATTAGTCTTTATTCATGGATTTTAATTAGTTTATGTGGAGTTTATAAACCAAACATTATATTTATTCATGGATTTTAATTAGTTTATGTGGAGTTTATAAACCAAACATTTTCGAGAAATTTAATCACACTATGCTTTACAAATTATTATTATCCTTTAATTACATGGTTTATGTGTTTAATAAAAGCAGTGCACAATCTTAATTATAAACTTCACGTGAACTTTCTAGTTTGTAAAAGTGGTGTACTTGGAAACCCAATGGAATCCACATGAATCCCAAGATATGCACACTCCAACAACCAGTTGGATTCTTGGAAGGCACGCTCTCTCAACTTATTGGAGGAGAAGAATAGCTAGGTGCAAGTCTCAAGGAAGCAGTGGATCAGATATAGCTAACTAGTTGTAACTTGACCTATTCAAGCCATCATATAAAAACAAGAATCTATATAAAACTGTCTCCTATTCTAAATAAAGTGTTAGTCATTTTTCTCTCAGTTTTGGTGTTCATATTCATGTTTTCTTGTTCTAGTTAACTACCTTGAAGGAGACATGTACATTATTCGTCGACCCGCTGATAATTTCAATTTCCAAGTTAGAACTTCCTTTGTTCATCGACCCGCTGATAATTTCAATTTTCCTTTGTTCGTCGACCTGCTGATAATTTCAATTTTCCTTTGTTCGTCGACCCGCTGATAATTTCAATTTCCAAGTTAGGTAATATTGTGGAGTTTTGGCTAGATCAATTATTTGTTAGATATTTGAAGAAAGGTTAGTCAATTATAATCAGAGGGTTTCTTGACCCAAAGGAAAATTTGTATAAATTGTGTGACATGACTTGACCCGATTCTGAATCAATTGCATTTGTTTCTCACACTAAAAAATGAAATTGAATTTGGCATGAACGACTCGGACACTTGAATTTTTGAAGTCACCAATCAATGGAAACTCAGAATATGGTTGTTGGTATACCTAAGAATTTTCCCCTTGATGGTGTATGTAAAGGATGTGTTCTTGGAAAGCATCATCGGACACCTTTTGACTTTGGAAAAGCGTGGCAAGAAAAGAACCTCCTGGAGTTGGTTCGCAGTGCTCTCTTCCACATCAATCTACCTTCCCCAACATGTGCAAGGTATATCTTGACTTTCATTGATAATCTCTCTCATTTCACTTGGGTTTATTTTATGAAGAATAAGAATCTTGTCTTTGAAAAGTTCAAAGAATTTAGATCCTTTACTAAAAATCAATGTGGTCGACCCATCAAGTGCTCAATATCAAACAACGATGGTGAGTATGTAAATAGACCTTTTGAATAATACTTGGTTCAATCTAGTATTGACTCATAGTGATCGGTTCCTCATACACATTAGTTGAAATGGATAGATGTATTTTGTAGGCCCAATATTTTACTCCTTGCTTCTGGGATGAATCTATCTATTGTGCAAACTATCTTCTTAATCGCATCTCAGCTTGAGTTGTTCCTTTGGTGACTCTAGTCCAAATATGGTGTGGAAAGAAGCCCTGAGTCGGCCACCTCCATGTGTTTGGGCGTACTGCCTGCTCATATTTATGATTATTGTAGAAATAATTTGGATGCAAAGAGTCATTCTTGAATCATGATGAGATACTCTGAAGAGTCTAAATCCTATCGACTGTTTGATCCTATCAAATTGAAAATCATTATCAGACGAAATGTATAGTTTGATGAGAAGTCTTATGGAATCAAGTTGTTGAATGCCTCTTTGATAGCGATGCTCAGCCCCCTCCACAACCCGTAGGTCGGAAGGTCTGCGTGCTCACAGGATCTTTCTCTTTCGCCGGCCCAAAGAACTCTAAACGATTCTTCTATTTCCCTTTCAGGATATCTACACCCACAACAACTCTCACGGGATCCCCCCTTCACACTTGGTAGATCGGGCTTCACACCTTCGCGAATCCAATGGTCGAGCGATGGTCTCTTCAATTCCCGAAACCCGACAATAGTCAACACTTACCATTCTCTTTGCTCTTTTGGGATTTTCCCTATCGCGATTTCGACGGTCGTGATGTCGAGTAACTTGTTTCCTCGACTCCCGATATCCCAACACACGAAGTTCCCAAATGACTGTGGTCCTGACCTTCCCTACCTTTCGCAATTTTGGGCTTTTGAATGTCGAAAAGCATGGACTTCTTGTCCATGGGATCTCCGATACTCTGAATCCTGATGTCCCAATTTTCTGATGTGACGTCAGCTAGGCCCACAATGGAACTTTCCACCCCTTCAAAATTTCCAGTTCCCGGACCTCTGAAATGGATAATCACGTGACATGCGTCCTCTCACAACTGGAGAGCTTAGATCAAACCTCGCCTTTTCGGGGTTTCTGATGTTGAACGACCAAACTCATGTCCTCACGATCTCCGATATCCCGAATGCCGATCTCCCGATTAGCTGCCCTCGTCAGGACTTTCACCTCGGATTTTCACAAAGGCTTAACCCTCATGCAATTCTCGACAGATCGGATGGCTGTCGGGTTCTTCGGCTAAGATCTGATGGTTCATACCTCATCTGCCCTAGGCACTTCTCCTTCTCGTTGCTGGATGTAGGAAAACTTCAGCGGTCCAGATCTTCTAACTGGATCCGACGGTGATAGTGCTCCTCAGAGCTTCTGCACATTCTTCCTAGACTTAGAAGAATTTCAGTTTTTCCATAGGCCTCAACCTCGTATCTTTCCCTGCGAGCTCCACGAATCCGAGTCCTCACTTGCGCCTTTAATGGTGCTATTCTTCTGGGGCTTCTTATCTCGAATCCTCAAAGGATTCTTCAACTCATGCACCTCTACAGAGTATTCGCATACACACAAAGTGATTATCCATCCTGAGCTTTCCTGTAGCTTTGACCTTCAAGGAAGCTCGATTCTTCTTTCCTTTCTCCCATAGGTGGAGAATTCAGATGCCCTCCTGGCACTCCGTCTACTCAAGCAACCTCTTGCTGAGCCTATCAGGGTGTTCAACAACCCTGTGAAGATCCCTCAGTGGACTCTTCCTTCAGAATATAGAACTCAAAGAGTTCTCTTCCCCTGTGCCTGTCTGCACAATGTTTCAATGCCCACCTGGCAGAGTGTCAAGAATCCTCAGTGATTCTGACTTCTTAAGAACTCACAACAGAGTTCTTCCTCTATACATTCCTTGCACCTGCTCAATGCCCACCTGGCAGAGCTTCACAGAACTCCTCCGAGCTTCTGTATGCAATTGTGTTCTTCCTACACAGCCTTGTCTCCTGAGGTGTTCAACAACCTCATAGTTCTTTTCTGAGTTGTTGATTCCAATTATTGTGCTGCAGCATGTCTTTTTCTGAACCCACAGAATTCAGAAGTGCTTCAGTACACTGGTATACAGAGACCGCAGTACTCTGTCACGCCCTCCTGGCATGAAACCTCAAAGACCTTCACCTGGAATCAAACACACTTCTGCAAATGCAAACCTATAGCATACATCTACAACATACATAAAGAACACTCACAGACATTCATTTAACACATAGTCATGCAGGAAAAACTGTTATTTTTATTAAATATGGCAACCGCCTGTATTTACATGGTGTTCTTGAGCACGACCTGTAACAAGGTCTCGGCTCTTCTCTTCTGCTCTCTACTCGCAGACCCCTATCTCAACTATGCTCCTAGCTCTTTCTAGCTTACCCATTCCCTAAAATGAGATACTAAATCCCTTTTTCACCTGAGAGGCTCTTCGAGTTGTTCCCTCCAATATACCTACCCTATTCAATTACATTGAATGGGCTGCCTAGTCCGCTATTCGGATCTAGACTTCAGCCTTACAAACATTAAAGGCCTTCTTATATACAGCCTGCGCAAAGGCACGGCTTCCCAACTCAACAGCTTAAACATTTAATTACATTCAATTTTAAATAAAAATGAGGGCAACACCTCTCTTCAGCTTTAAATGCGTGCACTTGATGTGGCTGGCTGGTTGGTTGGCTGTCGTGGAGAGATGCTCCTGCATCACTCTTCTGATTTTTTACAAGATTATCACATTGATGTAGTTTTTTACTTTGGTTCTCATGTTCCATATTTCAGTTCTTCAACTGGACAGTTGAACTCTAATCATGTTTAAACTAGAATTTTGACCTCCAATTCGATTAGTCCATCGATCTCTATTTTGATTGGTTCACCATCTCTGTCAACTAAAATTGTTCTAACTTTTGATCGACCTTCTACAGTTAACAACATTTCACCCCTTTCTTATCTAACCAGATCAGCTACCAATACCATTGAAGTTGTTGAACCTAATGTCGATGATGTTTCTTCAGGATGTCAAATTCAAATCCAAATTGAACATGCCAATGTTGCATTGATGACTCATGTACTTGAAAATTTTGACCATGTTACCTACTCCAATGCTCAAGGTCGACTTAAATGGGAGAAAGACATGTAGACATAAATAGATTCTTTGTCGAAGAAAAACTCTTGGGAATTAGTTCCTCGACTGTAAGGAAATAATGTTGTGAAGTTTCAATGGGTCTATAGGACCAAATTTACCTCTGAAGGTGTTGTTGAGCATCATAAATCTTGCTTGGTTGTGAAGGGATTTTCTTAACAAGAAGGAATCTAATACAGTGAGACCTTTGCTCCTGTTGCAAAGATGAACTATATTTGACTGATTCTTTTTCTTACTACTCGATTTGGATGACAGATCCATCATATGGATGTGAAGAGTTTCTTTATTCACGATGACCTATATGAATAAATTTCATGGAATAGACTCCTATTTTTGTGACAGATTCTAACCTGGTTTTTCGAATCAAGAAGTCTCTCTATGGTTTAAGACAATATCCCTAGGCTTGGTATGCTAATATCAATAATTTCTTTCTTCGGCTTGGTTTCAAACATTGTGAATCTGATAACAACTTATATGTACTCCATACTCATAGGAACACTTTGATTTTTGTTTTATATGTTGATGACCTTGTCATCACTGGAAATAACATTGATCTCATTCTTAGATTGAAAAATCAATGCATTGACTCCTTTGACATGACAAATCTTGGTTCTCTACATTATTTTTTGGGTCTTCAAGTCTTATCACTGTGTGGTGGTTTTTTTTATTTCTCAATATAAATATGTAATGGATATTTTGACTCATTTCAAGGTGGAATATTGTAATCCCTATGCTACTCCATTTTAATCTAGAGTAAAGATGAATAAAAATTGTTAAACTCCTAAAGTCGATGCTACACTCTATCAACAATTGGTCGGTAGTCTCATTTATCTTAATCATAGTCAACCTAACATTTCCTTTGTTGTTGGTCTGGTTTCTCGGTTTATGCAAGACCCTACAGAAAGCCACTTGAAAGAAGTCCAACAAATTCTCCTCTATCTCAAGGGTACCACTCATTTTGGTATCAAGTATTGTTGAATTTCATATTCATTGGTCATCTTCACCGAATCTTACTTGGCTAGCAATAGTGATGATTGGAATTCCTCTTATGGTTACATGTTTCACTTCAACACTGGACAAATATTTTGGTTGTGCAAGAAACATAAGGTAGTCTCCTTGTCAACTATAGAAGCAGAATATCACGACATCATTCATGTAGGTACAGAGGTAGTTTGAATTCGCCAACTTTTGGGTGAGCTTGGATTTCATGTTCAGACCTCGACTACAATCTACTGTGATAATAAAAGTGCCATTCAAGTGGTCGATAACCTTGTTTCACAAGGTAAGATGAAGCATGTTGAGATCCATGATCATTATTTGAGGCATTTGGCTCATCACAATGTTATCTCTCGTGTCTATTGTAGAACAAATGATCAGGTAGTTGATATCTTCACCAAGCCTTTATCTGAAGCTATATTTATCAACATCCATATGATGCTTGGGATTTAGAAAGATACAATTATGGGTGGGTTTTATACTCATGTTATTTCATCTCTTGAATCTCCAAATCTATGTGTTAATGGGGGAGCGTTGGAAAATAAAGTTTTGATGGGTCATCACAATTCTCCTAGAATCAACCAGTTGGATAGTAAACCTACATATGAAAACAATTGATCAGGTGATTGACCATATATGTACATCAGTCGATCAAGTAGTCAACAAGTATATCGGTCGGACATTCATCCGACAATCAAAGAAAGTTGATCGGTGGATCGACTAGCCAAACAATCAAATATGAGTTGGATGCATGGATGGTCGGTTCGAGAATCCTTATCGGGCTTACTAGACAATCCAGATTTGACAGAGTCAACTATAACCACCGATGGTTATATGTGGCTAAAATCCTTCCGATTTCAAGGAAGTTGGTTAGATATTGAAGCTATAAATAATAGACCCTATGGGTCATTATCATCATGTTGATATCATTGTTTTGTACAAGATGTCCAATATGCATTGTGATGTTATGATCACAATTCATTGTGCTTAATTTCTATAACGGTGTCTTTAGACACCACCTTTTTCCTTTGAAAAATTATTTCTCTTCGATTATACACATTTTTGTTTGTCTGTTTTGTATCAGGTTACACCCAATCCCCAACAACATGTATAAATGATTGTATTCTATATAGAACAAATTATGAGAACAAAGAGATATGTCTAGAATGTGGGCATGACAAGTACCATAAATTAAAAAAAAAAGGGTAAGGAACATGGTCCTCCTTATATGATATTGAGGCACATGCCCATAATTCCAAGGATTCAAAGGCTATTTTGTTGTAAACAATTATCCATGTTGTGGGGGTGGCATGCCTCACATAGAAGTGAGCCAAGAGTTATGTGAATCCCATAAAATTCAATATCCATGAACCATACAGAAGATACATGTCCTGATAAAATCAAGGATGGAGTATGGAGCCTACAAATGATCATATCCATGGATGGAGTTAACTCATATTCCCTCCAAAACACCCACTATTTTTTTTGGACAGTGCAAGTGATCAATAACAGTACCCCCCCTCCCATGGTTGTCCATGAAGAATGAACATATTGTGTTGGCTCTTATAGTCCTAGGTAGAAGACAAGTGAAGATCATGGATGTATATCTCCAACCATTTATTGATGAATTTAATAAATTATGAGAATGGATACATGTATATGATGTATCAAGACTCATCCATATGGAGAGGTATTTTATGTTGTATGTCATATTTGCATACACCATGCATGATTATTGAGGACTAATATTTTTCTTTGGTAAGAATGTTGATTGATTTGTTTATATCTATAATGTTATTTGACATACTTAATTTGGTGCAACTATATTTTTATACTAACATGCTCTATATACAATAACATCACATGTCTTGTAACAAAAGGGTATCATGTATGTAAATGTTGTGGACCTTCTATAAAGGCTAAGTGGTCCAACCACCTATTAAATCCGATGTATAATTGCTCGATGGTATTCCTCCCAGAAGACTACCCTTATCGAATAGTTACATCTACTTTTAATGGTAAACCAAAGATAAATCGAAGACCTAAAATAATGACATAGACATATTGGAATAGGTCATATGACACAGAGAAGGAGAAGAAAATAGAAGACTTGTTTGATTCAAATGGGGAACCCATGTTCGATGATCCTGAATTTTTCGACACATATGTTGAGAAAATTCACATTGGGATGAAAAGGAAATATATATTTTATGATATTCCATATTAGGAGCATATTAATATTGTCCACTTACTAGATCCCATGCATATATTAAAAAAAAATCATATTTATGGAGGCACATATCATCAAATAAAAGAGACACATTGGTTTTTAGGAGAGATCTTATTGCTTCAAATACTAAAAAGAGACATTGGCCAATAAATAAAACTAGAGAGGTTGGTCCCTCTTGGTATTTTAAAGAAGGTGATGTAACATGCATTTTGAAGAAAGATGATATTTCTACGGCAAAGGATGTTATATTGGGTGTGAAGGCACATTATTTATATGGGTCAACTCTACGACATTGCTTCACCGTGGAAAGGAATTTATCAGCGTCTAAATCACATCACCAACTGAACCTTCTAAGGGTATGTATGTCAAATACATGATTCTTCTTCTATACTGTCGGTAAAAATATGCTATGCACTCACACTTTTATGGTCATGTCTATTTTGTAGTGTCATTATCCTTTGCTCGTTTGTAGTTGTGTGAACCATGACTTCTCCCAAGACCTGCAATGCGCCATATCAAAATTATTTTCATTTGTACAT
The DNA here is from genome assembly GCA_032191745.1 of Picea mariana. Taxonomy (NCBI): domain Eukaryota; kingdom Viridiplantae; phylum Streptophyta; class Pinopsida; order Pinales; family Pinaceae; genus Picea; species Picea mariana. The sequence continues at coordinate 457,670 of JASDQU010099742.1, forward strand.
TAGATCACATCAAAGGATATTCATATGGCTAGCATTCCACGGTGGCATCGAGATATATATGATACTTTTTGTATGTTTGAGAAGGAACTGCCCACGAGTTTCATGGACTTGCAATTCCATATTCTAGTTCACCTACATGATGAGGTTTAATTAGTTGGGGCACTCTCATGTCGTTGGATATTATTCTTGGAAATGTACATGAAAACATTGAAGTGGTTTGTTCGACAAAAGGAAAAACCAAAGGGCTCTATGGTAGAGGGGTACATAATATATGAATTTTTTTGTTATGTCAGTGAGTACATCAATCAAATTGATTACACACTAGGGGAAATGGTTTAGGAGGACCAGTGGGATGAGGACAATGGTAAGGGGAGCAACTCCAAATGAACGAAAAGGGTGCTTGATAAATAACAAGTCACTTATATTTTGTCAAATTTATACAGAGCAATTGTTTACACTAAAGTTGATAATATATATTTAACCTCATACTATACATTTTGAATTCTCGTATACATCAATGAATTTAGAAATTGATGCCATCAATAAATTCATTCTTTATAATGCGAAGGAAGCATGGCCATGGGTTGTGTTGTATGAATAGAAAAGAAGGAAATGGGATAGTGATAGGAAATAATTCAGATGATTTAACACTAGAAGCATGTCTTATCCTGATCATTTAAAATAAAACATGCCAAAAATATGTCCCAAGAGTTGGGTGGATGACTAGATACAAGAGAAATATGCGGTGTCTGGTAGTAACCCACGTGGAGAAGATATGGATGCACTAAACATAGGGATCAGGTGCAACAACTTTGTAATAAACTCTCTAATTACCACATTCAATTTATAATATTTCACATTTGAATTGTAACATGTATTATGTTTTATTAATGCTTGGGTTATTAGACATATCACAATGTCCTTTGTTCACATTTTTACAGGTGCATTTGTAACCATATATGTGGTCATATGGACATCATTTTTGCACTAAGTATGTTGATGATGGATGCATCATACAAGATTGTGGAGTGGAGGTCAAGTTCAACCAATATAGTTGTACTAGCCACAGTGATCAAAACCTAATAGAGGGGAAGTTAGGTTACATTGGAAAGATACAAGAGATCATGCAAGTTGACTTTTCATCTTTTCGATGTGTTATTTTTTATTGGAAGTGGTAGGATACCTTCGACTGGAGAAGTGTAAACAAAGATCGTGATAGTGGGCTCATATGTATTAACTCTAAAAAAATGTGGGTTGAAACTAAGGAGCCTTATGCTTTCCAAAAATATTGTAACCAAGTGGTTTTTTACCTAGATGTGTTGGATGGGGGTTGGTGGTTCCTACTAAGACATGATCCAAGATCTAAACATGTTTTTTATAACAACAATGTTACAATTCCAAGTGATGAAGATAATCAGGGTGATGCCAACAAAGACCGATATGTAAATGCTTTGTTTCAACATTTATATTGTGGATGTGTCATTTTATTATGGGTATCTATAATGGCCAATTATGTTTTTTCTATTCTTCATTTTATAATCTTGGATACGAAAAGTTAACAACCATTTACAAGGACCATATTGAAAATACATTAAATAGTACAAGCATAAGATGTGGTTTTGATATATTTGTATTGTCATATTTATTGTTTATTATAGCAAATTTATGTTGTATTGTATTAACATATGTTTATGTTAACATTTGAGTTACTAAGAATTAATTGAGATATCTCAAAGTTGGTGACGTATTCATATGATACATTAGTAAAGATTTATTTTAAA
>JASDQU010099742.1:459583-469627 GCA_032191745.1 Picea mariana
AAAGATTGGATATAAATTGTTGCCATGGAAGCCAAAGACTAAAAACAAAGATTGAAATGTATTATTATTGTTATTGAATTAGTTTTCATATTTAATTAATTATAATTTTTAAATAATAAAAATTATTAAATATAACTATTATAAATTTAATGAACAACTATTATAACGTTATCATTATAATAGATGAAAAAAATAGCATTTCATATGAGTAATTATTCAAATTGATTTTTCCAGGCATTAACCAAATCCAATATTTAAGTACATTTTAATACAAATCAACTAAGTACATTAATTGACATACCTTTTTAATAGAAGATTCAACTAATACTTACATACATTTTTAATAGAAGATTCGTAAAGTTATTAATAGAGTAAAAAATCATGAAACCATTTCATGGAAAAAGTATAGATCAAAATTATTATTAATCTTTACATTTAATATTTTAAATTTAATATATTATAATAGTTGGATAGTATAACTTAATGATTTTTTTGGAAATATAAAAATATAATAATTGTGATTTTAATAAACAATTATATTATAACTTTTTCTTGTAATATTTGAATAATAAAAATTAAAAAAATAACATTATTATTACATCATCATCATTAATATTATTATTAGTGAAAAATTAAATTATAATGTTATTATTACAATATATGAAAAAGACATAATTATTCAAATTACAATCATTTCACTCATCATATTTAAGTATTTTTGTTTCTAAATATTTTTAATCAACTTATTGTATCTTGTCGGACAACAAACAATTCACCTTGAAGAAGAGTTAAACATTAAATGACAGTAATGGTTATAACATTTTGCAATCACAATTCAAATTAAAGGTTTCATAAAACTAAATTTAAACATTATATGGCAACTGTAAATTTAAATGAGTGACACATCTCAAATTTAATTTAAAAATAGAGGAATCACTAATAATTTTAATCATTAACATACTCATAATACATTTTATAAATCAAACAACAACAAGAACCACAACATTATATGAAAAACATAATATACATGAGTGATATACATATCAAACATACATCTCAACAAATATGTATTAAACATGCCATATTTACATCTTAAGTTAAATATAAAACAATCAATATACATGTCAATCAGTACCACTACTATCTCAGTCCACCACCAAATCTAGATGCATCAATGTCTCCCAAAGGTAGAGGGTCTATCAATACCTATGTCAGAAAGAAATGTCGATAAGAGTACACTATCAAATGTCTCTCTACCAAGATCAACATGTGTAGTAGTACTTGATGTGAACATAATGTCCAAAGTATCAAAAGCATGTGACACATGTGGAGGATGAGGAGGAGGAGGAGGATCGGTGGATGATGACACGTGTGAAGGAGAAGGACAAGGATCAATGAATGATGACACAAGTAGAGGAGGAGAATCAGTCAATGGTGACATGTGTGGAGGAGAAGTATGATGATAGGTGGATGGTACAAACACATGTGGAGGGAAAGGAGGAGGAGGATAAGACATGGATGGAGTAGACACATGTGTAGGGGGAGCAAAAGGAGTATCAAATGTGGAAGGAGAAGACACATGTGGAGGGGAAGGTGTAGGAGGATTGGTGGATGGTTCAGACACATGAGGAGGAGGAGGAGGAGGAGGAAGATGGTGTAGACACATGTGGAGGGGAAGTAAGAGGAAAGGTGGTTGGTGCAGACACACGTGGAGGAGAAGCAGGAGGAGGAGGACCATGTGGTGGAGTATAGGATGTGGATCGATCTAGTGATGAGCCATATGGAGTAGAATCACAAGAATGATCCCTCAACCTCTCAATGAGGTTGAAGACACTGACAATATCGTGCATCAATAATGTCATGTCACGAGGCAAAGTCATTCATATCATAGATAGATCTAGTACCCATAATATGTCTCTAACCAGTGTGGGTACCACTCCATGACTAATCATGACACCACATAGGCTATCTTCCACCTCTATTTGGAATATTTGATCCAACCTGTGTGGCATGTGATGTCTATGTGTTGCAGGTTGGTTCTCTGCCTCCTCCATCTCCTCATCTAGTTGGGGAGGCTCATCCCCAACATATGTGTCAATATCTACAAAATGATAGATAATTATAATAAGATAATTGAAACAAAATATTACAATAAATTATATGTGCATTAAATAAGACATAACAATAAGCAACTATATTTATCAAAACATAATGATAATATTACCTCTCTCATCCAATGGTTCTACTATTGTAAATAGGATGTTTGGACATACTCTTCAATCCATCCCACATATAGGTCTTGTAAAATATCAAGGATAGGATTTTTCTCTCTATCCAAAAAATCACATACATCCCTACATATCAGAGTATACGACAACTCCAACTGGTCCCTCTTGGGAAACAACTACCTCCACATGTGCATATGCACATAAAACATAGGCCTAGAAGTAAACTAGGGTACTCCTAGTCGAGTGGCATGAACCCTCTCAAAAAGTAATGTAAATAAATCTAATGCGAATGAGAAAAATCTCCTCCCTTAAAATGGTGTGACAACGATCCAACACAAAACAAAATTGTCTCAAAAACTCCTGTGACCACTTAATCAATCGGGGCCTCTACACTAAACTATATACATAATACATCAAAGGGAAACTAATGCACTATCCATCAGAGCTAGGTTGTGATAGTGTTGAGATAATAAGACACAAACACCTAACCTCCTCTTTATCAAATGAAATCATATGCATCTGAGCAAGAGGAACCTAGAATCCCAAAGGAGAAAGAACATCTAGACTGACATATCTTTGCATGTATTCTAGTTGGGTCTCTCCTACACCACAAAGTGGCACATCATGGAACTGGGGCCAAACCTCCCCCCTCCTAGATAACCCGGTGATGAAATAAACATCCTCCTTTGTGGGATGATACCAAATATCGAAACCGAACTTGAATGTCTATCGACCATGATCCCAATGAAAGATCAATTGTTGTAAAAACAAAGAGTTCCCCCTAATAAATGTACCCTCCTTATAAAAATTTAGGATGCCAACATCCATCAAAAGGGAATGTATCTACTGTGAAATAGGGAGAATGAATAGCACCCTCTCCCTCTCTCTAGACTCCCACTCCCATACAAATGCGTACATTTCGACCTGCTATTGTTGCTCCTCCTCCTCCTCTCTTCGTCATTGTCTCTTATTCACATACAAATATTTATATATATATATATATATATATATATATATATAATGAATTTAAATTATGCAACACACACATATATAAATAGCTTGTATTTAACAAAAACTAAAATTAATTTTTGTTTGAAACAAAATGTACAAAAGAAATCGGTGTGCCTAAAACAATAACTACACACTACAAACAATGTTCTATATTAGACAAATGGACACTGGTGCACAACGTTTCTTGTTGCACCATCACGTATTTTACCGGTGCATCCCATAAAATGCACCATGTTGTTAAATTGTGAAATATTCGGATCGATGTTGTGCTCTTTACAACACCAGTGCATTTGTTGTACCTAAAGGCACCTCTAGGTTAAATTTTTTCACTACAAATTAAATTATGCAACGTGTTAATATGAACACATCGGTGCTACCATGTTATTAAAGAACCAAAATTTTGTTTTGCAGTGCGTTGGGTTTTGTAGAGAACCAATAATGGGGTGTCTAATGAGATGCCCCAACATGCCAAGTCATTCAGTATTTTTCCTGGTGTGGTTCTTTTAACAATTTTAGCGTCCCCACTATAATCCCAAGTTCAATTAATGCATAATACAGATATAATGTGTGGCTATGGCCAAGGGATGTATATGTAAATTGTATTTCTAAATTTTAATAAATAAAATGTGATATCCACTGCTAGGGGACATGAATAGAGATGGGGCTGATTAATCCTCAAGACATGGGAGAGTCTAAGATAATTTCTAAGAGAGGGGCCCAAGGGGGAATTACCCATGTCTATTAATTCAACAAACTTCCTAAAATTATTATTGGTATATGAACCTTCTAATTTATAATTAGGTGTCCCCAAAGCCAATCATTGAATAAATTTAAGAGGGTGGGTGTGAGGAGTCGCATCCCATAGTTATTGAAGGAATTGGATTGAGTACAATCAGCTTGGGGAAGTTTGTAAGTCAATCAAACAAGAAAAGAGAGGAATTTTTGATGGGCAGTTACAACAGTTTTAGACAATGATGGTTTTGGCGTGAAAAAAAAGGAGAAAAGAGGAAGAAGAGCATTGGAGATGAAGAAAACATGGAGGGAAAATTATGGAGCATATCTAGAGAATAATATTGAAGATCCTGTTTGTCAGGCCTGAAGAGTGAACTCATGTGTGAGTTTCACTATAACAACAAGTCATTGTTGTTGTTTTCCTGGTAGTTTTCCTAGTAGTGAGTTCCCTTGAGTTTCCCAGTAGTGAGATTCTTGGTTACCTATACCGGAGAGACCTTGATAAATTAATGGGACACTCGATGGAATAAGAACAATGAAGGGGTACATTCCTTGGGTTGGGTAGGTTGAGAGGAAGAGAGCTAGAGGAAAATCAGGATAGTTGTAGGAGAATTCTAGTGGGTTGTGGGATTTTATAAGCTATGATTGGAAAGTGAGAGACCATGTAACATCCTCGGCCACCCAAGCTGGGCCATGCTACTCTAGAAAACTCTCTGATACCATTTTGCAACATCCCCGACCACCCAGGTCGAGCCATGCTACTCCAGAAAATGCTCTGATACCATTTTGTAACATCCTCGGCCACCCAGGCCAGGCCGTGTTACTCAAAAAAATGCTCTGATACCATTTTTGTAACGTCCCCCGGCCACCAACAAGCTGAAAACATGCTACCTCATACATACAGTGTCTCCAAGACTGATACCCATTACCCATTGGAAACTTCCCTATTCTGATATATATATATATATATATATATATATATATATATATATATATATATATATATATATATAAAATTTAAACATACATAAACACTCTGCTCATACACCTATTCATGCGGAAGAAACATTAACACATACATGCAATAGATACAGGTAATTATAATAACATTATAACCTGCATACTAGATACGCAACATACAATGAACATAGAATTGGTACTTATATTTTGATTGAGAATACCATCGACTGCGTGCAGACCTTACACGAACCTCCTAGCCTTAGACCACATTGCACATCACTCTAAGCAGGGTTCATCCCCAAGCTAGTACTAAACTCCATTAGGTGAGGGATTCCTAGGCTAGGCAAGGTTGACAGGGTAGTCACACATTTCAACGGGAAGGATTTCCTCCTGGGATCCACTTATGCCCACCGCTCATAGACTATCATTCCCCACATGCATGTCCCACCCCAAGAGTATACACCTTCACTATCACACAGTCCATCGACTTCTCCACCTCCCTTCTGGGGCTTCAGCAACAAGCTAGACAAGAATTCTCAGAGCTTTGTAGCTGCTACTGGACTCCCTCCAAGAGAACTCACTTCCTCAACACACTCTCTCACATGGAGAGAGTTTCTCATAAGCTTGAAAACCTACTTCTTCTATCCATGGGCCTGACAACCCACTTCTTCACTCCTGCTCCTCAACACACGAGCATGGTGATGGAAACAACAAAAACTAGACGTGGGCAACGGTAATGACAGAAACAATACACAGGTTACTTGCAAGGTACGGGTGCAGCAAGGGTATCAATTTGGGCTTCTTGCATAGGTTTGGGGTGGTTCAGGAATTCAACCATGGCATTCTAGGGTTACCGTATGCCTGTTGGGTGCATTGGTGCAAAATGGAAAAATATCCCCAAAACAGTAAGAATTCACACTTATATTTGCATGTGCCTGAGATGACACATGGTGCTCATGAAGTGTGTTCCTCTCCATTTGGAATTCGTACCTTTTCCCTAAAGGAACTTAGGATATTTTCATATATGACTCACAACATTTAAAATAATAATATATTAATCTACTAAACTTAAGATCTTAATATTAGCCCCTCTTTTCATCCTCTCATGAAACATCCCCATCCGGTACAACTCCTACGATGTACAACCGGTAAAAGCACCCTAAAAAAAAAAAAATTGTGTGTGTGTAGGAAGGTAATAATGACATTATAATCAACATCGCAACACGACAATGAACACAACGCATGCAACTCATGCAACAACAACATAACGTCTTAACATAAAATCACATCAAGCACCTAGAAGTAATGTACGACATTCAACCGACGAAGAATAAGAATGACTATCCGCTCGTCCTAGCTTGCAATGGTTAGGACCTCCAAGACACATAAGCAACGCTCAAGCCCAGGTTCCCATCAATTTTGACCATTTAAGGTCTCAAGGCTGGTGACTGTTATGAGGAACAAGGGGGTGTCTACATCCCATCTGACACAAGAAGACCAAGCCTACTAAGCTAAGGACAATCATCCTAACAACACCACGCACCCAAAATTAATTACACAAGTAACTAGAACCCTTACAATGAGAAAACCAAGCACATTAAATGTTTACAAAACCAAGTACAAACATTAATTAAAATGAACAACAACACCCTCAACAGGAAGTGCAAGATAAAAACGACTTCGTTAACAACCCAACCATTAATCAAGGCTAAATGGTCAATATCTATGATTTAAATTGGCATTAATTACAGATCAATTAACCAGTCTAAATTCCCTTAGTCAACGAGTTACCAACCGAACTTAACATGAATTACGACTCAAATTTAGCGAGTCTAAGTTACCAATTAGGCGATATCTATAAATCTAACTAACATCAATTACATATCTAATTTAGCAAGTCTAAAATTTGCAATCTAGTCTTTACTCATCATACTAATTTTAATATTTATTACAACCTAAATGGACAATTCTATATTAATCTGACTCCCCATCCAACTAGCCATAAACTTGAATAACAACATTAACATTCTTAAAGTGGAATGCTACCATTAGCACTTATGAACAGTTAAACCTCAACATTAGTCTAGCTATAATGATTGAACGAACTACACTAGCTGTTTATTATCATTGAGGAGGAAACTGCCAGCTAATAACATTGTTGTAGAAAATTAACAAGGTAATTAGATATATGTTACATAACAATTTATTACAGCAGTTAACAAGGCATTTAACATAATGATTAACATAATCAATTAATTGAGCAATAATAGGGTAGTTTGCATGACTATTTTCATAACAAGTATTATAGCACTAACAAGGCGATTATCATGTTAATTAACATAACAATCAATATAACAGTAGCGAGGAAATTTATATGACGGTTAACATAACGATTAATAGCGCAAAAACAAGGCAATTTACATAACTGTTAACCATTTAACTCATTGCAGCATTTAATCAATAAGTAGGAATCTGCTGACCATTCACAGTGTTGTAGCAATTGTTCTGGCATTTAGTAAGGAAATTAATATAGCATTTAACATTGCAATTAACAAGCCAATTAACTGTAGCAATTGTTCTGGTAAATTCATGGTCATTCCAGCAAGCTCAGTCAACATTCTAAAGGGAAAAATCATGGGTAATTACATCAAGCTCTGGCAACATTTTAAAGGAAAAAAATCGTGGATAATTACAGCAGGCTGCAGCAACATTCTAAAGGTAAAATCGTGGGTATTTAAACAACAATCTAAGTCAATCTTTAAAAGAAAAAACATGGGTAATTTTAACAGCAATCTCTTCACATTTTAAAGGAAAAAATCGTGGGCAATTGAACAACAACTCAGTCACGTTTTGGATGGAAAAATCGTGAGCATTTAAACATCAATCTAAGTCATATTTTGAATGGAAAATTCGTGAGCATTTAAACAACAATCACAATCTCAATTTAAAAGGGAAAAACATGTACAGGGACACACCAGAAGGACATTCATGGCTATCCATATTTTAAATATGCATAATGATGTGCCCAAAACACACCAGAAGGAACTCCATGTTGCCATCATCATTTAAAAGGGAAAAACGATGGCAAAACACAAACATGGAAATGAATTCGTTTTCCATTGCCAGGATACCAATGCCATGCAGACAGGAATACAAAAACGTTTTTCATTTCCCGGACACAAATATAAAATGCAGACAGGAAGTCAAATCGTTTTTCCCATTCCAGGATACCAATACGATGCAGATAGTAATACAAAACGTTTTTTTTTTTTCATTTCCCCGACACAATATAAAATGCAGATAGGAAATCAAACGTTCTTCCCATTGGCAGAGTAACAATACAATGCAGACAGGAATACAAAAATGTTTTTCATCTCCCGGACACCAATATAAAATGTAGATAGGAAATAAAACGTTCTTCCCATTGCCAGAGTACCAATACAATGCAAACAGGAATACAAAAACATTTTTCATCTCCTAGACACCAATATAAAATGCAGATAGGAAATCAAACATTCTTCCCATTGCCAGAGTACCAATACAATGCAGACAGGAATACAAAAAAATGTTTTTCATCTCCCGGACACTAATATAAAATGCAGATAGGAAATCAAACGTTCTTCCCATTGCCAAAGTACCAATACAATGCAGACAAGAATAACAAATAAGAATGTTTTTCCATTTCCAGGATACCATTATAAAAATGCAGACCTGAAATCAATTCGGTTTTTTTTTCATTGCCAGAATACCCAAAAATTTGCAGACCGAAAATCAATTCGTGCTTCCAATGCTATAACCCCAATACAGTGCAGACAACAGTAAGAGAACTCAAGAATCCAATGGGAAAGGTCATGGAATGATTGACGGGGTTTCTATCAATCAAGGCATAGAGAAAACCAACCAGGACACCAGATAATCCACACACAGAGGTCGTTGCCAGATGGCGGAATCCACAATCAGCCAGGGACAAACATCAAGGGTAGCCGGATAACAGGTTTGTCCTTCTCTCATCATCCTCGCATAGAAAAGCAGGGCATTGAGATCCATAGGTCTTTTAACACTAAGGCGACGACCGTAGATCAGGCTCCTGGCCGACTGCTCAGTCGAGGACTAGTGAGCTAGGGACGAAGGCTAAACAACCACGAAGGTCACAATGAACACAGGAAGGTGGTCAAGATGTGTGGGGAAATGAAGCCATGGGATTCAATCTATCATCGAGCTAGGCTAAGAAAATTTCAGAAAACTATCTAGACAATCAGTTAACTTACCCAAGTAAAAATGTAGATTCAGCATAAGTTCTAAAACAATTTACCATACAAAACGAAGAAAGTGTATCGTTGCCTGTTCGGAGTGGACATCCCGCGTGCTCCTTGTAACTCTCACGTGCCGACCATCGAGACTTCACCAGTACATCCCAACCAATGCTAGGGGTACTCTTCTTCCCCCTTAACCCCTCGAGCCGCAAAGGGGCCACACACTCACTATCCAGAGATTTCGACTAGCTCCCAGCTCGCCTCGCAAGCCCGAGCTACCACTCCTCACCGAGATGGGTATCTCAACTCTCACAAGTTAAGTCAATCAAGTAGATATTTTTGCAGCGTAACGTTACCCAAACAAAAGAGATCCAACCTCCATCTCCTCCCTTCATTATATAGAGTTTCATGGTTCCTTACCTTCCTAAAATCTTGTTTAGTTAAGTTTTTAAAATTGAATTCCTAAAAATTCCTCCCCATACAAGTGTCACCCATCCCCTTCATTCCTCCATAAATTAATTTATTTAATTAATTAATTATCTTTATTTCCCTCACCCACCTAGAGTTACTCCTAGAATCACTCCTAGGTGTCCCCAAATTCTCTTATAGGTTTTAATGACTTTCCCCACCATTAAATTGCTAGTTCAGTTTAAATTAGAAAGCTCTTAAATGGTAGATACTTTAGTAAGTTTGACTTTCCGCTTTTTCCCTTATGTTCCCTTTTTCCCTTTTTATGTTTACCTCTTTTCCTAGTTTCCTAATATTTTAGATTTTCCCTCTTTCCCCTTTTTAATTAGAACTCAAAAAGGCAGGTGTGGAAATTAACCCTTTTTCCCTTTTCTCATTTAATTAGTATATTT